>SJYT01084233.1:131629-170098 GCA_006410635.1 Cephalophus harveyi | reverse complement strand
TGTGTGTGTGTGTGTGTGTGTGTGTGTGCTTGATTTTTATTTTTCTGGCAAGTATAAGCATAAAGTGATATATTTGTTTAAAAAATGCAAACTCTTCACCTTGGCAGCTGTAGCCTTTATGCCCTTTTCTCCAGCTTTGTCTTTCACCACTTTGTACACTGCATTCTAACAATACCATGTGATTCAAACCTGCCCTGTATCCCTCTGCTTCCAGCCCTTTCTTTACCTTCTCTCTGATTTCTGTCTTGGACTGCTTCACAGTCTTCACTTAATAACTGTTTCATCTAGGAAGCTTGCCCTGAGGTCCTCCCTTTCCTCCAGGATATGCAAACCGTTAGTCTCAGATCTGCATGGACTGTGAGTTTTTCTGCATAGGGCTAGGTAATTAATGTTGCAGGGTTTATGGACCAATCTTAAGTCACAGCTGCTCAGTTTTGCTGTAGTAGTGTGTGAAAATGGCAATTCACAATATGTAAACAGTGAGTGTGGCTGCATTCCAATAAAACTTTATTTACAAAGACAACAGGCTAATTTTTAGGCTTATGGAATATAACTTGCCAACCCTTGATCCAGGCTGTGTGTCTTATATTTTTATAATCCTAGCAGCCAACAGAAGGCTTAATCAGTATGTTTATAAAATGGATAACAGTTCCTTAAAGCTTGCTGGCTTTTTACACTTTTTATATTATCTTATTATTCCTTCTTCAGGTAAAAGTGTGAGTCTCGTTTGTTGAGATAGTATTACTGAATAAGAAATATTTATTCCTCTTCAACAAACATTTATTGAATTACTGCTACCTGTCACCATGGAAGTTAGGATCAGATGTAGAAATAGTATGGAGGAGGAAATAGTTTACTACTATGCATGGTCAGGCTGAGCGACTTCACTTTCACTTTTCACTTTCATGCATTGGAGAAGGAAATGGCAACCCACTCCAGTGTTCTTGCCTGGAGAATCTCAGGGACAGGGGAGCCTGGTGAGCTGCCGTCTATGGGGTCGCACAGAGTGGGACACGACTGAAGCGACTTAGCAGCAGCATGCATGGTCAGGAGAGGGATGTCAGCAGGTTCACAGGGCCAAAAGTTTGGTTTTATCAGTTCACTCACTGATAATCATGATTTTGGATACTAATTCCAACTCAAATCACAAGATTGGAAATCTAGAGAATTAAAGTTGATGACTGCATTTGAAATACTGTAGATAAGCAATGTGGCACACTTATCAGTATCTTTTTCTTCTATTGAAAAGTTTCCTTAGGAAATAAAATTATTTTATCTGGTGGCTTTTTTTCTGTAATTTTTTTTTTTTGATAGCTTACTTGACATGGAATCAGAGCAAAGATTGATACATCTTTGATTCCTTATCCTGTGCCATTGTCTAGCTTCTAATAATTCGTTATAGTTCCTTATTTGGTTTAGTGTGTCTTTGCCTATCTGTTGACTCATTAAAGACACTATATACACATACACTCTCTCTTTACACTGTGTGCTGGGTTAGTGTGTGCAGGCCAGATAGCCTCTACACATACACGTTTACTCTTGCCCATATATGATCATACACATCTATACTCTGCATATGCATAGATAGCACTTTATTGTGTTTTTTAAATTTAAAGGTCTTATATTTTTTAAAGAGTCTGTTATGCTTTGTTTCAGAAGACAAATCTAAAATCTGGACAGTCTTTAAGAATATTGACTTATGGAGCCTCTGTCAGTCTAATTTATACTGTTCACATGACATTCAAAATGTTTATTGAATATGTAGTATATGTTATGCATTATTGTAGGCACTGAGAATGCTGCAGTGTATAAAGTCTCTTCTAGTTTATTAATTTCCAGTACAATGTGAACTGAACTGCTTCCCTTCCTCGCTTTCCCAATTTGAACTTGACATTGAAACAACCTTTTTTGTATGTTTGTACATGTTCAAAGCAATGTACATCTTTGTAAATGTAGTCTACGTTTAAATATGTTTAACTTCCTAGTAAAATTAGAAAGTCGTCCCCGCCACCACCCTTGGAAAGCAATAAGGAAGCCATGATTTTGAATGCATGACTTCTGGGAAAATTTCTACAAGTGGCATTCTTTCCTGGTTCTCAGTTGTCATCCTCATCCCTGAATTTTTTTAGCACTTCATATATATTCTCTTTTAGGCAATTGGATTACGAAGTCCTTTTAACTATTTAGTTGAAAAGACATAATATACACTCTAAATATAGTTTATTAGATCTTCTATTGAGAAGACCTACATATATCTAGATACATTTTTTCTCCCCCCAACTAGTGACAGCTGTATGCTTGAGTGAGAATCCCCTGACCTGAATGCTAGTTTTTGTAGGTCAAATCTCCTGGGCTTCCAGAAGTCCCCAGAGAGGAATCCTTTGGTTTCTTGTCTGAGAGGTATAAGGTCTGATTATGGCTTTCTGGTATCCAAAGAAAAGAATCTGTAGTCTCATCTTTTGATATGTGGGCATTTGCTGATTCCTCTGTTTTTCTTTCTGTGGTGTCCTTTACTCCTGTAGTTACTGGGCCTGAAGGCCAAAGTCAGTCTAATTAAAACTTTCAATAGAGAAACCTCGTTTTTTGATAGTGAATTAGTTTATATTAATTTGGGGAGAATTGGCATTTTTGTGAACTTTCATTTTTACCCAAGAACATGGTGTGTGTCCTTTCATTTATTTATATTTTGTTTTATATCCTTAAAGAGTATTTTTATCATTTTCCTTTGGTCTTATGCTCAAGTTTAATTTTGACTATTTTATGGTTTTTTTCTCTCGTTAATAGAATATAGTTTCTTTTGTTTTCTTTCCTAGAGGTTTATTGATAAAGACTATTTGTTGTGTAAGCAGTCACCTTAATTGATTATTCAGTAATTTTTACCTGTTCCCATTTAGGCTTTCAAAATTGATAGTTCCATCATTAGCAAAAGGAAATGGTTTTGTCTCTCCTTTTCTAGTCTTTGTGAAAGTAGAAAAAAATTCCTGTGTCATTTCCGTTTTGTCTTCTTGAAGAACCTCTGAGACAGTGTTGAATAATAATAATTACCTTTTGGTTTTAATTGTAATGGCTTTTAAATGACTTTTAAAATGACCAACTCACTGTTGGGTTTAGATAGCTCAGTTGGTAAAGAATCTGCCTGCAATTCAGGAGACCCCAGTTCAATTCCTGGCTCAGAAAGATCTGCTGGAGAAGAGATAGGCTATCCACTCCAGTATTCTTGGGCTTCCCTTGTGGCTCAACTGGTAACGAATCTGCCCACAATGGAGGAGACCTGAGTTTGATCCCTGAGTTGGGAAGATCCCCGGGAGAAGGGAACAGCTACCCACTCCAGTATTCTGACCTGGAGATTTCCCTGGACTGTACAGGCCGTAGCCTCGCAGAGAGTCGGACATGACTGAGTGACTTTCACTTTATTGTTGTAGACTTGCTTCTTTCAGTTTCTGTTGAATATTTTTATTATGCCTGATGAATTTTATTGCATGCCTTTTCAGAACCTACCTATTGTTAATGTATCAGTGTAGTAAATTAAATTGATATAGTTTAAAAAATTCCTTAATTTCTTAATTCCTTAAGTTCCTCAAATAAATTATTTTAGGTTAGAATGCATTATTCTTTTGATACATTATTGGATTCTATTTGCTGACATTTTATTTATAAAAAAAAAAAACCCAAAAACCAAAAAAAGTGTTTAATGTTTGATTCTTTATTATATTGTCATTTTATCATATTAGGACTTATTTTAAAGTACTGTGTTCTGTTTCTTAATATTTAGGGGATTAATTCTGTCCTAATTTCTTTTATCTGAAAAACTCATGTTTTTGCTAATAAAGAGCATCATCTTGCGATGCCTCTTTAAATTGCATGTAAAGATCCAGAGGAGAGTTACTGGTTCCATCTGAAGCATGCACTTGTGAGGCTGTGTCTCAGACTTACTGGTTACAGCATACTTGCTAGTCCAGCTCAGTTATTTACCAGTATATTCTTATCTAGACCTGAGTCCAGCATATGTTCTACAGTTGAGTTTACTAGCAGGGAGCCAGTGATTTATCTGGTTAAAAAAATTTGAAAGGTGTAAAGTTCTTGGAACTGTGTGTGCTTAATACACTATTGAAAGCTTTGTGGTACATAAAGACATTACTTAATCAAATTGCAATTAATTTAAAACACCTTTCCTTAAACTTCTAGCAAAAAAGTACGGGAAAGAAGAAGGATACAGGAAGACTTTTTTCCCTTCCAAATAGTTATTAGTGATAAAAGTCTTTTTCTCCAGATAGACATTACTTAATCAAATTGCAATTAATTTAAAACACCTTTCCTTAAAGTTCTAGCAAAAAAGTAGGGGAAAGAAGAAGGATACAGGAAGACTTTTTTCCCTTCCAAATAGTTATTAGTGATAAAAATCTTTTTCTCCAGAAAAAGATCACTCTGTTTTAAAAGGGCAAGTTTTTAAATATCAGTGTCTAATAGTAAATGGCATCCTTGTTTAGTTGGACTATTTTTTTTTTAAACTTCAGTAGTGTTTTCTATAAATGTACATGTATTAGAAAAAAGCTTTGTTAGTTAAGAGCTTGTCTTCTTGTAGCTGTAAGTAAGATCTCCAACTGTTTTAAGATGTTTTCATAAATATGCAGTTCATGTAGTAGTATTAATTTGCTGTTTGTTTAGAGTGTCATTTGTACACAATATGTGGACAGTGATATTTTTGTAATATGTTTTACTGACTCAGGAATCTAATTAAAATACTGTATAATGTATTAGCCTGAAAGAAAAACTGAATATAGTAGTTTCGTTCATACTATAGGGTTTTTTTTTGGGGGGGGGGTTACTTTATAAGTTTCATTCACTTCTGACATATCATTTGTTTAGAAAAACTTGAGAATTGATTTCTTCTTAAGAAAGTGTGGAATATAGGAAAGACCAATTTTTGGAGTGCAGTCAACCAAGATTTGATTATTGGCCCTGCCATTTCTAGCAGTGGGGTTATAGGCAAATTATTTAATTTTTTTGAGCAGAGCTTTTTATCTTTTTCAAGTGGGATAATAATTTCAACTTCATAAGGTTTGGAAGTAATTAATGAGATGGCAAAAGTCAAAGCACTTATTTAATACAATACTGTACATTATTATCATTCAAGAAGTACTCCATTTATCATTGAAATTTTAATTCTTTCACAATTCATCTGTGTAATGTTATCGCAGAATGATTGTCAACAGCTTTGAACATAGTAATGTTAACTTTTTTTTTTGACTGGAAGAAGAAAATGATTGGTTGGGACCAGGACATTATAGATGCTAATTACATAAAGCTTTATTATTAAGACACTGTAAAACTGTTAATGGAGGGTATTCAGAAATAATTTAGTACTCTGATTTATTAATGCAGAAGAAAATATTTTGTTGCCTACAATCCATTTAAAATTAAAATAGGTTCTGAAAACTAGGTTTCAAAAATCAGGAGCATTTTAGGTTCTTTCACATAAACTATCATTTAGCTTCGAGATAACTGTGTTTTCTTTTGCATTTTTAATTTAATTATTTTTGGCTTCACATTTATATACTTGAATATCTTAATCATTCTATTGGATGTTGCACTCATTTATCTGGTAATCATAGTCCATGGGGTCGCAAAGAGTTGGACACGACTGAATGACTTTGACATTCACATCCGATAATCAGATGCCTAGCAGTCTCAGTTATGTGAAGCCTTGTATTTAAAAGAAGATGGCTTAAAGCCATCTTTAGGATGGAGTATGAAATGAAGAATGATCGCTTCCTAACAATGGTTCCCTAGCTTAGATGTTGTGAAGGGCATGTAGTGGGGGAGACCACTAGAAACTTTCCTTTGTAACACCTATTTTGAGGAAGAAGTTGCATTTTATTTTAACTTATTCATATATTTTAATTATGTATATCACATGTAAATTATTCAGTGCTTAAAAAAAAAAGCAATGTATTGAAGCAGTAATGGAAATTTCCCCTTGACCACCAGATCTCGTTCTCCTTTCTAATGGTAAACGCTGGAATAGCCCAGTCTGTCTATAGGTCATTCTGTGCTGTCATATCACAGTGTTTGTTCCAGCATATATGGATTTATGTTTTCTGCATCTGAACTTTTTTTCAGTCATTATCTTGGAGATCTTTTTAATGTATTATAAATCTACTTCAGGGGACTTGGTGGTCTGGGAGTTAAGACTTTGCCTTCCAGTGAAGGAGGTGCAGGTTTTCAGTCCCTGGTCAGGGAGCCAAGATCCCACCTGCCTCACAGACAAAAAACATAAAACAGAAGCAATAGTATAACAAATTCAACGAAGACTTTGCAAATGGTCCACATAAAAAAAATCTTTAAAAAATTAAATCTACTTTACTATAACTAAGTAATTTGGTATTCCAAAGGATGGTTATGCCAGTTAACCACTCATCTGCCAGTGCTCTCCAGACAGAGATGCCAGGTACATGTTTATATTTGAACACACTGGATTTATTACTTTGTGAAGCAGAGGAGGGATGTGTACGATGGGGAACCACAGGATATCTCAGTAAGAGGATGTTAGAAAGGACATTGTAGGATTAGGCTTGTATTAGATGGTTTGGGGAGAGGATTTTAGAAACTGGGGCTTTGCTCTGGGTTTGCTACTGTTAGGAAACTGGATAATTCCGTGATGGGTATCTTAGTAAGTCTTGTCCAGAAGGAGGGAAGACTGGACCAAGGCTTAAGCTGTGTTAAGTGATACTGGCGTGGGTTAGGATCCTATTTGTGGCTCTGACAACATTCATATTTTATATGTATTCAGTTACCATTATGGCGTGATGCTGTTTTTCTCTTGTTTGGTCATAATGACAGAGGTCACGCAACGTCCTTGTCTGATGATGATGTTCCGTGAAATTGTTTATCAGGAGAATATAGCTGTTAGTGTCACTAGCTCATAGCAAAGCCAAGTCCTCGCTGATACTTCCAGGCTAGCATTGGGCTGTCAGGTTGATAAACGACTAGATTGTATCTTAGTTTTTATTAGCACATTTTGTCATTTTCATCATTAAAATAAACATTCTTGTTACGTGGATCTTAGTGTACATGTGTAAGTATTCTAGAAGTGGAATTGTATTCTGTTGTTGTTTAGTCACTAAGTGATGCCCAACTCATTTGCAACCCCATGGGCTGTAGCCCGCCCGGCAGCCCGCCCGGCTCCTCTGTCCATGGGATTCTCCAGGCAAGAATACTGCAGTGGGTAGCCAGTCTCTTCTCTGGAGGATCTTCCCAGCCCAGAGATAGAACCCACGTCTCCTGCATGGGCAGGCAGATTCTTTACCACTGAGCCACCTGGGAAGCCCACTAAAGGGTATATAATACATCATAAAATTTGATTTATAATCATTGCAAAAAGCCTATACTTCTGTTCCTACCAACAGGACACTTTAGCCAAGAATAGACATTAACAGTCTAAGATTTTTTTTTTTCCTGGCTAATGGAGATATCATTATTTTAATCATTTTTTTTTTTTTTTACTAGTGAGTTTGAATATTTTGGCCTTTTTTTTTAAACCATAGTTTTCCTGTTCATATTCTTTTACTATGAAAAAAATGATAACCTTGTCATTCTTGTTGAGTTTTAAAGGTATTTTGTATGTTATTAGTACTGTGTTATATTTGTGGCAAGTATTTGTCTTCTTACCTCCTGTATGTCTTTTATTTACTCATAAGAAGGCTTTCTCCACCCTGAGATTATTAAAACAATCTTCTAACAAAGCTACTTTACTTTTCTGTTAAAACATTTAGATTATTGATCTATCTGGAATAAGGAATGTTTCTGTATGTTTTTTTTCCCCTAAAATTCCCTAATGTTCCACTATTATTTGTTGACTAGTCCATTTCTTTCACAATAATTGGAAATTCAACATCATGTTCTAAATGCCTACACAGGCATTAGCTTGCAGTAAAATTTCTCTTGCTTGCCTTTCACTTAACTGACTGGATTAACTGATATTCTCTGTTCTCTTTTAATAACTTACTGACTGAAGACCACAGTAAGTTTGATATATATTGCTAGTAGGCTGCTCAGTTCTCTCCTGTTATAATTCTATTTCTGCTAGCTGAGTTTTACATCAGTAATAATCAGATTTTCTCATTCTAAAAACTTGTCAGCTGTGTTTGTCGATGCATTTTCATTATTTAATGCAGTATTATATAAATCAGTAAAATATGAGTACAAAAAGAAGGAAAGGTGCCCTTTTAAACACAAAATTGCATGCTTTAGAAGAAACAATGGGTCACTAAAAAACTTGAGGCTAATAAGGGCATAGTTTAATTAATTAAATCTTTTTTAGTGTATGTATATATATATTAATCTAAACAGTTCTAGGAGCAGGGAATGAAATGCATGAAAAGTGAAAGTCGCTCAGTCACGTCCAACTTTTTGTGACCCTATGGACTATACAGTCCATGGAATTCTCCAGGCCAGAATACTGGACTGGGTAGCCTTTCCTTTCTCCAGGGGATCTTCCCAACCCAGGGATTGAATACAGGTCTCCCACATTGCAGGCAGATTCTTTACCAGCTGAGCCACCAGACAAGCCCTGAAATATATCAATCAAGGATTATTTCTGTACTGCAGGAAAACCTGTTAACTAATACCTAAAACAAGAATAAAAATTGAATTGAATACAGTTTGGTGTATGAGGGGAAGTTTATTTTCTGAGTTGTAGCCCTTTTTATATATTTTCTTGTAAAACATTTTAATGATGTAATCCATCTTACTGCTTTATATTATGGGCTTCCCAGATGGTTGAGTAGTAAAGAATCCACCTGCCAATACAGGAGATATATTAAAAATACTGCTCGTTAATTTTAAACTGAAGAATGAAGACTAGATTACTGCATTGCATTAGTTATCTATTGCTGTGTAATAACTTACTTCAGGACTTAGTAACTTGAAACAGTAATCGTTTGTCATCTCATAGTTTCAATGAGAAATCAGAATGGCTTAGCTAGGTGGTTCCCTCTCAAGATTTCTCAAGAGAATGTAGCCAAGATGTCAGCCACAATTGCAGTGGTTCAAAAGCCTGACTAGAGCTGAAGGGTACACTTCTGAACTTCACTCACGGGCTGCTGGTGGTTGTCAGGAGCCCTGAGTGCCGCCTCACGTGGGTCTGTCACGTGCAATCAAAGAGAAAGAGCAAGGTACAAGATGTACAGTCTCGTCTGACCTAACCTAAGAAGTCACATACCGTACCGTCACCTCTGTTTCTTACAAGTGAGCCAGTGGGACAGCTCGTACTCGAGCGGGGGCCTTGGGCACCTACTTGTGAAGAGGAGAGTAACCAGTGCACTGCTGATATTTTTATTCTGTGTGTGTTTGTGTCAAGGAGAGGGAGGGATTCATTCATAATTTTGGCTTCTGTTTAGGATACTGCGTTAGGAAAACCACGAGAGGTGTTTCGACTTCCTACAGATTTGACAGCATGTGACAATCGCCTTTGTGCATCCATCCATTTCACGTCTTCTACCTGGGTTACCTTGTCAGATGGGACTGGAAGACTGTATCTCATTGGAACAGGTGAACGTGGAAATAGTGCTTCTGAAAAATGGGAGGTGAGTTGTTTTTTGTTTTTCTTTAGACTTAATGCTGAGTCTGGAAAGTGTATGCAAATTAGATCTTAATAATTTTGAAATAACACCTTTTTAGGGATGGTTTACTTGTGACCTCTTGATTTTTATAATATATAGTGTTTTGGATATCTTTTAAATAAAATGTTTACCTTTTGTGAAACTGATATATTAGCTATTCCTGTTTTGATCTGGGGTGAGTACAGTTGTCAAGAATTGCATTTGTTTTTCAGCAAATACCAATTGAGTTCTTTTCCAGTGTAAAGCAGTACCTTAAGCATTGACTTTGCTCCCTTCTTTTTTGTAAAGAGTTGGCCAGAGAATTACATTGTCATGTCTTTTCTCCTTTTCTCATGTTTTATTCTCAAATATATTTATGAGCCAGCATGCTTCTACTGCACCACTTGGCTGTCTGATATGTTTAAACTAGTCAAATAGTAACTTTACCAGAATATTCCCTATTTAGAAAAATATACCATAGCATCAGTTCAGTTGCTCAGTCGTGTCCGACTCTTTGCGACCCCATGGACTGCAGCACACCAGGCTTCCCTGTCCATCACCAGCTCTAGAGCTTACTCAGACTCATATCCAAAGAGTCAGTGATGCCATCCAACCATCTCATCCTCTGTCATGCCCATCTCCTCCTGCCTTCACTCTTTCTCAGCATCAGGGTCTTTTCCAGGGAGTCACTGCTTTCTGTCAGGTGGCCAAAGTATTGGAGTTTTAGCTTCACCATCAGTCTTTCCAGTGAATATTCAGGACTGATTTCCTTTAGTATGTACTGGTTGGATCTCCTTGCAGTCCAAGGGACTCTCAGGAGTCTTCTCCAACACCACAGTTCAAAAGCATAGATTCTTTGGCACTCAGCTTTCTTTATAGTCCAATTCTCACATCCGTATGTGACTACTGGAAAAACCATAGCTTTGACTAGATGGACATTTGTTGGCAAAGTAATGTCTCTGCTTTTTAATATGCCTAGGTTAGCCATAGCTTTTCTTCCAAGGAACAAGTGTCTTTTAATTTCATGGCTGCAGTCACCATCTGCAGTGATTTTGAAGCCCCAAAAAGTAAAGTCTCTTACTGTTTCCATTGTTTTCCCATCTTTTTGCCATGAAGTGATGGGACTGGTTGCCATGATCTTAGTTTCTCAACTAAGTTATTGAGTTTTAAGCCAACTTTTTCGCTCTTTCACTTTCATCAAGAGGCTCTTTAGTTCTTCTTGACATCCTGCCATGGGTGGTGTCATCTGCATATCTGAGGTTTTTGATATTTCTCCAGGCAATTTTGATTCCAGCTTGTGGTTCATCCAGCCTGGCATTTCTCGTGATGTATAATGCATAAAAGTTATAAGCAGGCTGACAGTATACAGCCTTGACATACTGCTTTCCTGATTTGGAACCAGTCTGTTGTTCCATGTCCAGTTCTAACTGTTGCTTTTTGACCTGCATACAGGTTTCTCAGAGGCAGGTCATTTGGTCTGGTATTCCCGTCTCTTGAACTTTCCACAGTTTGTTGTGATCCACACGGTAAAAAGTCTTTGGGGTAGTCAATAAAGCAGAAGTAGATGTTTTTCTGGTATTCTCTTGCTTTTTCGATGATCCAGCAGATGTTGGCAATTTGATCTCTGGTTCCTCTGCCTTTTCTAAAACCAGCTTGAACATCTGAAAGTTCACAGTTCACGTACTGCTGAAGCCCGGCTTGGAGAATTTTGAGCATTACTTTACTAGCGTGTGAGATGAGTGCAATTGTGTGGTAGTTTGAGCATTCTTTGGCATTGCCTTTCTTTGGGATTGGAATGAAAACTGACCTTTTCCAGTTCCGTGGCTACTGCTGAGTTTTCCAAATTTGCTTGCATATTGAGTGCAGCACTTTCACAGCATCATCTTTTTAGGATTTGAAATAACTCAACTGGATTTCCAACACCTCCACTAGTTTTGTTCGTAGTGATGCTTCCTAAGCCCCACTTGACTTCACATTCAAGGATGTCTGGCTCTAGGTGAATGATCACACCATTGCAGTTATCTGGGTCGTGAAGATCATTTTTGTATACTTCTTCTGTGTATTGTTGCCACCTCTTCTTAATCTCTTCTGCTTCTGTTAGGTCCATACCATTTCTGTCCTTTATTGTGCCCATCTTTGCATGAAATGTTCCTTGGTATCTCTAATTTTCTTGAAGAAATCTCTAATCTTTTCCATTCTATTGTTTTCCTCTATTTCTTTGCACTGATCACTGAAGAAGGCTTTCTTATCTCTCCTTGCTATTCTTTGGAACTTTGCATTCAAATGGTTATATCTTTCCTTTTCTCCTTTGCCTTTGGTTTCTCTTCTTTTCTCAGCTATTTGTAAGGCCTCCCCAGACAGCCATTTTGCTTTTTGCATTTCTTTTTTCTTGGGGATGGTCTTGATTCCTGTCTCCTGTACAATGTCACGAACCTCTGTCCATAGTTCTTCAGGCACTCTGTCTATCAGATCAAATTCCTTAAATCTATTTGTCACTTCCACTATATAATCGTAAGAGATTTGATTTATAACTGTAGTTATCTACCAATGTCCAAGATACCATTTTTATTTCAGTTTTTTTTTAACAATGTAACAGACTTAAATCTGAGGGGCAGGTTTGCATTTTAGTAATAACAAATATGAAATTAGTTTCTCCAGAACCACAGGTTTTGAAAGTAGACAAAGTGACACTGAGTTGTGCTAATAAAGTACAACGTGATATCGCTGCCTTCTAAATTTCAGCAGGTGGCCTTTAGTTCTAGGTAGCTAAAGAGATAGAATTTAATATTTTACATCTTATAAACATTTTTATCAGACCAACAGGTGCCTGTAAACACTGGGCTTTAATTATTTGAGAGAAACAACAAGGCCTTAGTGGTTTACCTTTCTTATTGTTATACCAAATCCTGCACTACCTAATTGCACTGTGTTCAAAAAGTTAAACACAGAGCACAATGAAATACCAGAACAACAGCCTGTTTATAGGAAGCCTTTGCAGTCAGTCACGGTTTTAAATATTCATTGGACATTGTGACATATTCTGTTCCTGCCTCCAATAATTTTTTCTTTTCTTTTTAAACTGAGGATATGTGGTATATAGCACCCAGCTACCTGAAACAGTTGAAAAGAATTTGGAGAATGATGGACAGGAGAGAGATGAATGAGAATGTATCTATTATCAAGCTATGGGGATTCTGTTGGTGTAAGAAACACGTTGACCCTCTTCACCTTCGGATTAAAAATAACACCATGTAGTCTATCAGAAAAAAATTCATATGGGTTTATAATTCCTTTGGTTTCTGCTATGTATATCTCCTTAGCCCATATAAGTCCTTCAATAAGATTTTTAAAATAAATTAAAAATTTAAATTTACTCCATATCCTCTTCAGTATATATACTGCCATAATGAAGTCAGTCCTCTCTGGGGAGATGGGGACAGTGGGGAAGTTATGGGACCAGGGCGTTAACTGAAATGGAAGGGATACTGTGGGATAGTGGTCACTTTGAGAGAAATAATTTGAGTTTTGGGACTTTGGGGGAATTGGTGTAAGAGAGGAGGCTAAAGGTGGAAATGATGGGGGCATGGTAGGGCATAACTGGGCCCAGCAAGTGTGGTGGTGATGACTGAAATGTAGAAAGAGAAATGAAAGAAGGCAGGGCATGTGGCCTCTAACATGATGGGAGTGCTGAATATCAACAGTTTCATAATTGATTTGCCAGGCTTGTTCAGGGGACTGGAAACGTCAACCTCAGAATTTTTTAAAGTCCTGACATGGTCTCCTCTGGTCTCACATGAGCGAGAAAGAAGGGGAGGAAACAGTAATCTGGCCACTTGTACTTGGCAAAACTTACCATTTTTTCTTCCTAACCTTTATTTCTTCTTGTCCCCCAAACAGAAGCAAAACCCACTTAACCAAAAATGTGTCTATCTTCTCTATTTTGGGTATTTGAGGGAGGGCCCTCCTCTCACCTATGGAAGAATTTAGAGTGGATTCCAAAGGTCTACTATTTGAATAATTTTGGCAGAGTTGCTCAAACACAAAGGGAAATTAATGACATTTAAGCACATTTTTCCCTTTATTGAACTCTAGTTATAATTTGCAGTGTTTTGTTAGATTTGGTGTACAGCAAAGTGATTGAGTTATATATATATATGTACTTTTCCATTGTAGTTTATTTCAAAGTATTGAATATAGTTCCCTATGTTATACAGTGGGAACTTTTTGTTTATTTTATATATGGTAGTTTGTATCTGATAATCCCAAATTCCTAATTTATCCCTCTTCCCCTTTGGTAACTATAAGTTTGTTTTCTGAGTGTTTTCCTGTTTTGTAAATAAGTTAATTTGTATCATGTTTTAGATTTCACATATAAGTGATATTGTGTGATATTTGCCTTTCTCTGTCTGACTTATTTCACTTAAGTTGGATAACCTCTGGGTCTCTCCGTGTTGCTGCAGATGGCGTTATTTATTCTTTTTATGGCTGAATAGTATTCCATTGTATGTATACCACATTTTATCCATTCATCTGTTGATAGACATTTAGATTACTTCCATGTCTTGGCTGTTTTAAATACTGCTGCTGTGAGCATTAGGGTAAAGCACCCTTCTTTTTATAAGGCTTTCAGGTAGCAGCCCACATGAGGGGATTCCAGATACAGGTTTAAAAAGAAAAAAAGAGCTAATTCTTGTGTTTCAGTTAGATTTGTATTCTAACTATTTGTTTTTCATTTATTTGAAAAACTTGTTTAGAAATCAGTCTTAAAACCTTCCCTAATCGATATTTAACAAAGATATAGTAGTCTTTTAGATTATGTGTTGTAAGAAGAATTTGATAAGATTTTGTACATCTTTCCATGATGCTTTGATTTGCCTTTTTTTTTTTTTTCCATAGCCTTGACTAGATGGACGTTTGTTGGCAAAGTAATGTCTCTGCTTTTGAATATGCTGTCTAGGTTGGTCATAACTTTCCTTCCAACGAGTAAGGGTCTTTTAATTTCATGGCTGCAGTCACCATCTGCAGTGATTTTGGAGCCCCCAAAAATAAAGTCTGACACTGTATCTTTGTAAATTTCCAGAAAACAAACAACACAAAGCAAACAAAAAACAACAGGAAAGAAAGATACACACACATATATACAAACAGTATTCAGAAACTAAGAAGAAGGCAGAAATAAATTTGAGATATGATTAATATATTAATATATAATATTATATAATATAAATGACTATATTATAAATGGATATAATATTATACAATATATTAATATATCTCAATAAATTAGATATGAGACGGGAAGAGATGCAGTAAGGGAATATTGACCTCATTTCCTCTGTACGGAACACTCTTTTTCACTTGGCAATTCTTTTCTAGAGGATTGCTTTTAATTCCCTTTCTCTTGTAGATGCCATTTGGAGGCCCTTTTGTTTTCTGTGCGTACTGATCAGTTTTCTCTGTTAAACAAATAGATGTTTTCTAAAAGTTGTTTCTTTAAGCAGTATTTTAAACTTGTAAGCTTTATTTCAGGGCTTTTTTGTTCTTGCAGTCAACAGTATCCAAATTACTTGTTGGATTGTCAGAGTTCTGTGTATTTCCTCTGTGCTCTATGCATTCATGTAATACGTTTTTGTGAATGCCATCTTTTTTTCTTTTTTGTAGATTGTATTTAATGAAGAGCTTGGGAGTCCTTTTATCATAATTCACAGTATCATTTCTGTGCGTACTGATCAGTTTTCTCTGTTAAACAAATAGATGTTTTCTAAAAGTTGTTTCTTTAAGCAGTATTTTAAACTTGTAAGCTTTATTTCAGGGCTTTTTTGTTCTTGCAGTCAACAGTATCCAAATTACTTGTTGGATTGTCAGAGTTCTGTGTATTTCCTCTGTGCTCTATGCATTCATGTAATACGTTTTTGTGAATGCCATCTTTTTTTCTTTTTTGTAGATTGTATTTAATGAAGAGCTTGGGAGTCCTTTTATCATAATTCACAGTATCTCATTGCTGAAAGCTGAAGAACATTCAATAGCTACTCTCCTCCTTCGAATAGAGAAAGAGGAATTGGCTATGAAAGGAAGTGGTTTCTATGTTTCCTTGGAGTGGGTCACTATTAGTAAGAAATATGAAGGTAAAACAACAAAATTCTGATCTCTCTGATGTGCTTGCCATAATTCAGTAGGTTTTGAAATGCAAAGCTGTTCCTGTAAATGCTGTTTGCTTTTTCTTAAGCATTGTGTTGTGATTCTAGTAACTGCCACCCAATGGAATGAATATTTATAGGTAGTTTCTCCTTAGGTATGGATTATAAAAAAAAAAATAATTATGTGCTTCCACAGTTGAATACACCTTTTTTGTAAAAGGAGACACTACTACATATTTTGGAAGAATTTAAAGTGTATGTTTTTAATATATATAAAATATATGTTAATATGTAACATTAAGCACAAGATTTGTTCTTCAAAATATTTAGTGTAATTTGTTTTTCTTCCCGGTGTTGTAGTTTTATCTCTAGAGGAACACAGTAACTTAAATCTTTAGATTAGATATTGGAAACTTTCTAAGGGCTAGATGGTAACCATATGACCTATTGCAGTTATTCAACTAGGATCTTGTGCTGCAAAAGCAGCTGTAGATGAAGGCATAAAGGAATGAGTATAGGTTTATTCCAGCTGTATTCCATTTATAAAGACATAAATGAGTATAGCTGTTCATTTATTAACACTGACGTTTGAATTTTATACAATTTTACATATATTTAGATATTCTTTTGATTTTTTTGAGCCATTTAAAAATGTAGAATTTATTCTGCAGCTCACAGGTCATAGTTTGCAGATCCCTGCTTTAGATAAATAAAAGCTTTGTTTTTTAAATTAAGGTACATAGCATAGGAGAAATCACCACGGGTGTTTTTCCTTCTCTGAGACTCTTGGTTCCATGACAGCTTTAGCTCAGTCCACAGTGGCACTCTGCTGCAGCTCCATAGCTTCCATTCTCTTCATCTTTGTTTCCTTCGTTCAGCTGGACAGTTATATTTAGACTCACCTTTCTTTTTTTTCTCTCCAGCCAATTTTAATTATTATAATGGTAGAAACATTCTTTCTTTTGTTGACTTTAACTTTCTTTTCTGGATATTTCAGTTCCTTTATTCCCTGAATTACTAATATAATTGTGTTACTTATTATTTTCTAATGAATATAACAGAGCAGTGTTGTATTTCTAGACTGTTGAGTGGAATATTTGATAAATGATATTTTGTGGTCAAGTAAGTTTGAAAACGTAGGCATACAATAGCCACATTTCACATTAAGCATAGTCAAGTTTCTAAAAATCTTGAGTGAAAAAAGGAAATGTAATTTTGATCCAGCCTTTCCCAACCCATTTAGCCATGGAATTCACTTGAGACCTACTGTTTTCTATCCCACATGTTGGGAAAAACCATCCTATAAAATACAGAGTGTCTAAGGTTGGGTCTTTGGAGTCAGGTAGGACTCTGCCTTGCATGTACCTATGGAAGAAAAATAGTTGTTTTTACTTCACAAAATGAAAAGTCTATTCTTAAATATATATGAAGTGAATATGTGAATGTAGGTGAGGATTTAGAGAGAAAAATGACATATTTTAGAATGGGTTGCATTACTCTGTATGTATGTGTATTATTATGGGAAGGATTGAGGGCAGAAGGAGAAGAGGTCATCAGAGGATGAGATGGCTGGATGACATCACTGATGCAATAGAGATAAATTTGGGCAAACTTCTAGAGATGGTGAGGGATGGGGAGGCCCTGCAGTTCTTGGGGTTGCAAAGAGTTGGACACTACTGGGCCACTGAACAACAACAACATATGTATTATTATGCATAACTCATTGTGTTGAGTTATGATTTTTTGACTACTCAGTGTGAACCTAATAAGTACTACCCACTGTAAAAAAAAACTTTATCAAAAGTAACAATGTTAAGTAAAGGTATAGACTCAAATGTTTGAATACTTTTAAAGCACAAAAAAAGGAAAGAAAAGAAAAAACCCTTATTTTCATAGAATAAATTCAGTTAGTTTACCAGAAAATTTCAGAGCACAGATAATTGTTCCTATTTTTAAAATTCTAAGTACAGTTATTTATATTTTATGGCAAATAGATCTGTATGTGAATGTGTATAAAAATTCTTTTTACCATAAAAGTTATTTCATTTTAAGTAAACCCTGCTAATGGGCAGAAACTAGTCCACACCACACTTTTTCCTTTACCATCAATTTGTGGCCCTTGTCAGAAGACACCTATCATATACTGGCTGAGAAAGTAGACAGGCTATACTCAAGGAATGGGTAGATTTTCCAGAGGTTGATGTTCAGGTAAGTAAATCACTTTTACAATTTAGAGCCCTGCTATCCAATAGAAATTTTTCCAAAATGGACGTGTTTATATGTGAGCCACTCAGTGTGGTAGCAGCTAGGTATGCGTGGCTTTTGAACACTTCAAGTGTGGCTCGTGTGGCTGGAGAAATGAATGTCCATTTTTACTTAATTAAACAGCTGCCATGGCCAGTGGCTACCACATTCGACATCACAACGTAGAACAAATTTCATCAGACCCATTTTTTTAAAAGAGATTTTATTTACAGAATATTAGGTTGTAAATTTTTTTATCCTTTTATAAAAAGGTACCTAATTGTCTGCTTTTTAATAGTACATTTAAAATATTTAATTTAAATTAGAATTATACTTGAATATTTTCAGATATTTTTATTATAGCTTTTTGGTTGTAATTTTGTTGTTCTAAAATGCTTTATTTTCTCACAGATAATAAAAAATATGAAATGGCTAAGTGTAATATTCTCCGTGGGAAGTCCGTGCCACATTATGCTGCTATTGAACCTGATGGGAACGGTCTGATGATTGTCTCCTACAAGTCCTTTACATTTGTTCAAGCTGGTCAGGATCTTGAAGAAAGTAAGGATGAAAACATGTCCGAGGAGATCAAAGGTGATTTTACTTTGAATCATAGAGCTCCTGTGTAAAATAGATCTGACTTGTCCTCCTAGCTGGGTTATAAGTTTTACCAGGTCAAGATTGGCACTGAATTTTTCTTTGTTTTCCTTTATATATCCCAGAAGAGCCTTTCATAAAATATACCACCTAGGTAGTGTGAACTGGTTAAATTTAATACTTGTCATAATTACAAAAAATGTTTTTTAAAATCTATGTATTATTTTACCTGATTAGATATTTAACAAATACTTAATGAATAAACAAATACTGATGTCTATTTGTTGTTGATATTTGAAAGTCCAGCATATTAGTATCATAGATAATAATTTTAAAAAATAAGCTAACCTCTCTTCATGTGAAAGTGAAAGTTGCTTAGTCACGGTCGACCCTTTGTGACCCCGTGGACTATACAATCCACAGAATTTTCCAGGCCACAATACTGGAGTGGGTAGCCTTTCCCTTCTCCAGGGGATCTTCCCAACCCAGGAATCAAACTGGGGTTTCCTGCATTGCAGGCAGGTTATTTATCAACTGAGCTATCAGGGAAGCCTCTTCAGATAGGAAGAGTCTTAAGGTATCAGTTCAGTTCAGTTGCTCAGTCATGTCCGAATCTTTGTGACCCCATCAATCACAGCACGCCAGGCCTCCCTGTCCATCACCAACTCCTTGAGTTTACCCAAGCTCATGTCCATCGAGTTGGTGATGCCATCCAGCCATTTCATCCTCTGTCGTCCTCTTTTCCTCCTGCCCCCAATCCCTCCCAGCATCAGAGTCTTTTTCCAATGAGTCAAATCTTAGATTGAGGTGACCAAAGTATTGGAATTTCAGCTTCAGCATCAGGCCTTCCAATGAACACCCAGGTCTGTCTGATCTCCTTTATGACAGACTGGTTGGATCTCCTTGGAGTCCAAGGGACTCTCAAGAGTCTTCTCCAACAGCACAGTTCAAAAGCATCAATTCTTCGGTGCTCAGCCTTCTTCACAGTCCAACTCTCACATCCATACATGACCACTGGAAAAATCATAGCCTTGACTAGATGGACCTTTGTTGGCACAGTAATGTCTTTGCTTTTGAATATGCTATCTAGGTTGGTCATAACTTTCCTTCCAAGGAGTAAGCGTCTTTTAATTTCATGGCTGCAGTCACCATCTGCAGTGATTTTGGAGCCCAGAAAAAATAGTCTGACACTGTTTCCACTGTTTCCTCATCTATTTGCCATGAAGTGATGGGACCAGATGGCATGATCTTCGTTTTCTGAATGTTGAGCTGTAGGCCAACTTTTTCACTCTCCTCTTTCACTTTCATCAAGAGGCTTTTTAGTTCCTCTTCACTTTCTGCCATAAGGGTGGTGTCATCTGCATATCTGAGGTTATTGATATTTCTCCCAGCAATCTTGATTCCAGCTTGTGCTTCTTCCAGCCCAGTGTTTCTCATGATGTACTCTGCATAGAAGTTAAATAAGCAGGGTAACAATATACAGCCTTGACGTACTTCTTTTCTGTATACATCTCTTCATATAGGTATGCTAATTATGTATTCTTCCCTTTCATACTGAACTGAAAGAAAGTTCCTAGGGGATAGAATCACTTACGTTTTCTCAGTCTTGAATGAATGAATGAAGGTAATGTTTTAGAATGAAAAGAATAAAAAGGTCCTTCAGAAGAAGCTTATATTTGTATGCAAAGAATTCATATTCTTCTAAAAAATATTCAGGAGACCATTTCTCTAGAATCATTGCTGTTCATATTTCTGATACTTATAGTTAGAGAATAGTATATTTTATTTAACAGATTTGCACAGTATTTAACAATCATATGTATTACTCTTTGAAGCTACCCTTTTTATTACTTTAACAACTTAATTATTTAAAATAAAAATGGTTGAACATCAAGAATTTCACAGTTCATGTATTGCTGAAGCCTAGCTTGGAGAATTTTGAGCATTACTTTACTAGTGTGAGAGATGAGTGCAATTGTGTGGTAGTTTGAGCATTCTTTGGCATTGCCTTTCTTTGGGATTGGAATGAAAACTGACCTTTTCCAGTCCTGTGGCCACTGTTGAGTTTTCCAAATTTGCTGGCATATTGAGTGCAGCACTTTCTATTTTCTTGCTGCTGCTGCTGCTAAGTCGCTTCAGTCGTGTCCGACTCTGTGCAACCCCATAGACAGCAGCCCACCAGGCTCCCCCATCCCTGGGATTCTCCAGGCAAGAACACTGGAGTGGTTTGCCATTTCCTTCTCCAATGCATGAGGGTGAAAGGTGAAAGTGAAGTCGCTCAGTCGCGTCTGATTCTTAGCGACCCCATGGACTGCAGCCCACCAGGTTCCTCCATCTATGGGATTTTCCAGGCAAGAGTACTGGAGTAGGTTGCCATTGCCTTCTCTGTCTATTTTCTTAGCAATTTTCAAATATACAATTCAATATTATTAGTCATCATGCTGTACTGCTATATGACTTACTTCATTCTAGTCATTTTCCCATGAAATTTAAACCCTTTCATTGTTATTTATTTGCACATTGTATGAGTAATCTCATACAAGAAAGAACAAATGCAAGTGAGCACGTGGAATCCTTCACTATTTTAAAGTAATCTCTCTAATATAATTTTAACTTTACACTTTAACTGAGTGAATTTAGGAAGGAATCTTAGAGGTACATCTCTGCTCTTTTATATTTCTGACATCCTTGTCTCAGAATTGTTTGTGAGTTCATCTTCTTACTCGTCATTTTCATTTTCCAGGCTCTCCCTGGAGATCTTACTTGCTACCTTTGTTTAATTTCTTAATTTGAAACCTGTATTTTGGGTTAGGTTTGTGGGATCTTAGTTCCCTGACCAGGGATTGAACCCAGCCCAGTAGTGAAAGCACTGTGTCCAAACCACTGGGGAATTTTCATTGGGTAAATTTTAAAAACGATGATGATGATAAAGACTGTTGTGTAGCATTCAAGTCAATATATTTCTAGACGTAAATCCTGACTCTATCATTTGCAGGCATTGTGATCTGGGTAAATTACCTTACTTTACCTTTCTGAGCATTCAATTTTCAGCTGTAAAATGTGATAACAATTTGCACATCTCAGGACTGTTGTAAACATTAAGTTCAAAGGTGAATACAAAGTCCTCCTCACAGTTCCTGGTTCTTAAGAAGCAATAGCAATAACTAATGGATGTAATTATGCAGAGTATAGCTTTGCCAAGGCGTGCTGGCACCTTTGTGGGGCCAACGTGTTTACAGTCAAGTTTTCCTGGCTCAGTCGCATCCCTACTTCCTGTCATTCACACTGAAACCCTTGCTCTCCCTAAAAAAATCAACAACCGAGTTTGGGGATGCTTACCCATCATGTTACACCTCATTTACATCTCTCCTGTGTGACTTCTCTCCATCTGTTGTGAATTTGTCATCATAGACATGGTCTCCTCATCTTACCATCCAGCCTTGCCTTGAGAGCATGACTATCAGCTTATTCTTCCCTAAGGTGTAAATCTAATCCCAGGATTCCTTGCTTAAAACCCTTCAGTGTGATCTGAGGGAAGAGAAGAAGCTTAATGTAGAATGAAGCTTTTAAAGTTTCTCTTTTCTTTTTTAAATCCTGGTCTTGGTGCCAATGTTAGTTATGCCTTATTCATATCACAGTTAGGTCACCACTCTGTGACATGGTCTGTATTCATGCCGTCCTAGATACTTTTGTAATTATTTGTTACAGACTTGTGACTGTCCCTCTTAACTTTCTTTTATATAAGGAATTTGTAAAAAGTTTCTTAAAAATTTTGCTTTTGCTTATTTAATTTTGAATAGAAGCTAAATTCATAAAACTTCTTTTCTTAATTATTAGAAAGAAAGAAAGTAAAAGTCACTCAGTCGTGTCCAACTCTTTGCAACCCCATGGACTATACAGTCCATGGAATTCTCCAGGCCAGAATACTGGAGTGGGTAGCCTTTCCCTTCTCCAGGGGGTCTTCCTAACCCAGGGATCAAACCCAATTGCAGGTCTCCTGAATTGCAGGTGGATTTTTACCAGCTGAGTCACCAGGGAATGTTAAAAAAAAAAAAAAAAAAGAACAGATGAGCTTTCTTTACTGTTTTGTGCTGTAAGATGTAAATAATACAGCTTTCAAAATATTTGTGAAATTTTTTTGGTCATCTTTTGACCAAACAGTGAAGTGTCCTAAGGAAGCTCTAGGCCCATCCTCTAAAGCACATTTTGCAACCTCTTAAAAATCTGTCCCTAGTTGCTGTGTGAGGTAGGGAGCTCAACCTGGTGCTTTGTGACAACCTAGAGGGGTGGGACAGGCTGGGAGGGAGGTTTAAGAGGGAGGGGACATATGTATGGGAGGGGACAATCGTACTTATTGTTGATCCATGTTAATGTATGGCAGAAATGAATACAACATTGTAAAGCAACTATCCTCCAATTAAAAATAAATTTTAAAATATCTATGGCCCTTTAGGATTAAAAAAAAAAAAAAAAAAAACCAAACCCTTCAGGGGTCCTGATTGCAGCAGGGAATATGGGGCCCTTAGCAGACTTGCCCCTCGTCTTCTTTCTAAGCACTCTTCTCACCTCCCTCCCTCTTTACCTTATACTCTGACCCAGCAGGGCAGGGCGGAAGGACTGCAATTTCCTGAATTAGCCACACCTAGAATCAAGGTTCAGGGTGACATCTGCCAGGAATGCCACCCACCTCCTGGGATTCCCGGAGCCACCCCTACCCCACCTTCTTTACCTGGCAGACATATACTAATCCTTCAATTCATGCTTTAATCATCATCTCCTGATAAGTTTAGATATTTTCACCAGGTGTCGAGACCTTGCTAATACTTTATAGCTCTCTCTTCACTACTAGACTGTGGCCAGGTTTTTCATTTCTCTATTGAAAGGAACATTTCCTGGATTAAAAGATATTAGATAAATACCTTTACAAACAAAATCAAATCACTGAAAACTATCCAATTCATATTGAAACTCTGACTGGGAAATAGATTGGTAAACAGTTAAGTTTCTCTGAACAGAAGGTTCTCCATTGTGCACATAGCTAGAGTTATAACATAACTTACTCTGTTTCACTGAACAAAATAAAATTCCCACTGTGCCTGTCAAGTTACACAGTGCCTTTTATAGTCACACTGTAAATATTTGTTTAATGCATGCAACAGGTTAGATACTTGTGCACTTTTAGAAAGGATTTGGTCATTTTCTGTACTCTCAAAGAGGATAAAATCTAGACTGGGTATTAGCACCTTTCGAGAGAAACTCTCCTCTTCCCTGTACTGAAATCCCCAGCTTCAGGGTCTGGTGAAACTCCCTCACAGCTGACCATGATTCTCTGATTAAAACCAGAAGCCAGGACACATCCTCTCTGCTTTGGGGTCAGTGATGACGTCCCTCGCTCTTTGGCAATGGGACTTTCTTTCTCCCCCCATTGGACTTCAGAATTCCAGGGCTGAAAAGTCCCCCCGTTAAATATGTTTTCTTTTTCCAACAACACCCTTTCCTTCCTCCCTCCTGTATTCATTTCCTTCTGGTGTTCTAATAGAGTACAACAAACATAGCAGCTTAAAACAACACAAATGTGTTTTCTTACAGTTCTGGAAGTCAGAAGTCTGAGATGTGTTTCTCTGGATTAAAAACAAAGGGTAGGCAGGCTATGTTTCTCTCTGGAGGTTCCAGGGAACGATATGTTTCCCTGCTTTTCAGCCTCTAGAGGCCACACACTTTCCTTGGCTCCAGGCCATCTTACTTCTCCTCAAAGCCAGCAACTGACTGCTGACTGTATCCTTCTTACATTGCTTTACTCTAATCTTCTCTTATGCTTCCTTCTTCCACTTGTAAGAATTACATTGTGATTCCATCGGCCTACCGAGTAATACCTAATAATCTCCCTATCTCAAGCAATTTAACTTTATCAACATCTGCAAAGTCTCTTTGCTATATCACATGACATATTCTCAGGTTCTGAGCAGCAGGACATGGGAATCTTTGAGGGGCACGGTCTTTCTGCTGTCTACCACATTCACCATTTCCATGATGATTATCATTTTCATGCAAACGTATACAGCAATCTGATTGTTCTCCATTTTTTAATCAATTAATTTAATAGATATTTATTGATTGCTTTGATGACAAAAATGAGTTACAGTGTCTCTGTGCGCTGCATGCTAAGTCACTTCAGCAGTGTCTGACTCTTTGTGACCCCCATGGACTGTAGCCCCCTAGGCTCCTCTGTTCATGGGGTTCTCCAGGCAAGAATACTGGAGTGGGTTGCCATTCCTTTCTTCAGGGGATCTTCCCGACCCAGGGATTGAACCCACATCTCTTAAGTCTCCTGCATTAACAGCTGGGTTCTTTACCTCTAGAGCCATCTGGGAAGAACTGAAGTACCTCTGCTCATAGTCTAATACACAAAATATGCAACTGAGCAAATAAGTACAAAACCAGGTGATAAGGGCTGGGCCTTCTCCAATTTCCCTGTCAGCCCTGGCAGGAACTTTTTTCTTTTAACATTAAATTTGTGTTTATTCTTTTTAATATACATTTTTTAAAGGTTCCACTTGGCAGGAACTTAAAAGAATTTCAGATTACAAAGGTTTCAGAGAGGAAACAGTGCCTAAGTCATCCCTGAAGGAGACAGGAGATTGGAAAGTTCTGGGAAGTCTCCTAAGGGCAGGCTTCGCCAGACTCTTGGATTTACCAAATAGACAACAGAGAGGAAAAGATGCTGGACAGAGAGGATAGCACATACCAAGGTTCTAGACTGTGAGAAAGTGGGTAGGACTTGGGAAGCTGTTATTAATTTGGTATCTTTAGAGCAGTGCTGTCCAATAGAACTTTCTGCACAGGTGGAAATATTCTGTATCTGTGATGCTTTTTGTGGCTACCACTGGCCACGTGTGGCTCTTGGGCCCTTGAGATGTGGCAAGTTGACAGTGGGATCAGGTTTTTAATTTACTTGAAATTAATTTAAATCTAAAGAGTTGCAGGTGACAAGTGACTGCCATAGTGTCAGCACAGCTAAGCACATAGGATATCTCTACGGAATGATGGGAGGGGACAAAGCTGGAGAGGTGAGTGGGGGTTAGATTACAAGATGTCTTTTTTTTTATTTTTTGCTATGCAGGGAATTATGAATTTATTTTCAGAAAAGTAGTTTTTAAATGGTGTTCCATGGATATCACTGGTTCTGTGGAGGTTACTCAGAACTGCTGTCAGGGCTGGAAGGAAAGGTGGGGGAGGTCCAGGAAGGCTGCCTGGGTGTGTGCAGGTCTGTTCCTCCTCCTCCCATCAACCATTGCGTGAGACTTCTCTTTTAGCTGGGCAGTGCATTTTATCAGGTTAATATATTGGGGCTTTTTGTACAATATTAAGGAGGAAAATGACTGATTTGGGGGATGGTGGGAAATGGGATGATGGATTTGCCTTTCTGATAAGTCACTCTGGCTAGAGGTTAGATTTCAACCATAAGGAAGAAAGTGGAGGCAGAGCGAGAATTGGGAGTTGGTCCTAATAGTCTGGACGAGAGATGGTGCTGCCTAAGCTAAGTGGCTGTGGCTCAGTGGATGGGGGTCAGATTAAAAGAGGACCCATAAGAACAACTGCACACTCAGTATTGTAAGGAACATGGCAGACCGTTGCCCACAGAGAGAACTGAATTAAAGCAATTTTATAACAAAAAATAAAATAAAATAAAGGGGGCCCAGGAGGGAGATTAGACAGGCCTTGAAGAGTGATTACATACTGGGAATAAGAAAGAGGAAAGAATCTGATCACTGTGTTAGGTTTCAGCTATGGGAGAATGAGTAAATAGATGTGCCCAGGGAACACGGAAAGATGAAAAATTTAGGAGAAAAAATAAGATGAACAGCCAGAAGCTTGTCTGTTTACACCTCAGACTACTTGCTACTGAGAATATTTTTAGCATGGCTGATGACACAAGGTGGGCTTCCCTGGTGGTTCAGTGGTAAAGAATCCACTTACCAGGGCAGGCGGCCTGGGTTCGATCCCTGGGTTGGGAAGATCCCCTGGAGAAGGAAATGGCAACTCACTCCCATGTTCTTGCCTGGGAAATCCCATGAACAGAGGAGCCTATCCATGGGGTCCCATAAGAGTCAGACACGACAGTGACTAAACCACAGACATAACAACAAATCACACAGGAGCCTGAGCCTGGTAAGCTCAGGATTACAGACTGGCCCTCCCAGCCTGAGCTGGGTTGACTGTGGATGGCACCCTGCTATGTGATGAAGGACCGGAAATGACTGAGGATGAGGACAAATGGTGGATGCTACAGACAGGCTGATGCCATCCCAATCAGCAACACACCAGACATGTGTTTTCCAGGTGGCCCTTGGATCTTTGACACCAGAAATGCAGTTGAGAGGGCCAGGTGGAGTCCACATTTTCAACAGCTCACTAAGTGATCCTGTGTACCCTGGGGTTGGAAACCCACATACCTAGGGATGGTTTGCATAGACTTTCTGCCCTTAGAAAACCAGATAGAAACTCAGGTCAGGGTAGAGATTTTTAGAATTGAGTACCAAAATCATTTCAGGTGCCTGGCCCAACGTGTGGGCACAACTGTATTCACAGCAGAAGCAGAAGCAGGCCCTGTTGTGGATCCAGCAGAGCAGAACAGATGGACGCTCCCAGGGAGGATGCAGGGGAGCAACAGAGCCTTTGATGGTGTGAGCAGAACTAACTTGTCTGCAGGCAAGCACACGTGAGGCACACCTGGGAGCCTGTGGGAGAAATGGACTTAAAGGGACCCAGAAATCCTGCCTGAGCTGGAGGGGACAGATGCCAAAGTAAGCGTCATTATGGTTAATGTGACCTCATCTGCGTGTTCTGCTGGTGAAGCCAGGATGAAATCAGGTTACAAGTATAGAAGAGGAAGCTGAGGTTCACAGATTTTAAGTCTGTTCATTTCTTTCTTTCTTTTATTTTTTTGGTCTCTTTTTTTAATTGTCTGAGATAACACAACTGCTTAGTGAAGTTCTGACTCAGGTCTGCCTAACTCCAAAGCTCAAGATTTTGCTACTATGCTTCCATGTGATGAGGTTCAAAGCTCTCCTGACAACTTGAACATAACAGCAGGGTGGGACATTCTCCAAGTTCGAACTCACTGTTTGTTTGCTCTTAGAAAAAATTCCTCTGATGTAACTCGAGAAATTTGTACCATTGAGTTCAGTATAATGTTTTTAAATGGGGTGGGCAAGAAAGTTACTCATTATTGATACAAACTGAGTACCAATACACTGTGTTTAAATTACTTTTGCTAATTTTTCTCACAATATTCTTGAAAATCATTTAATTCAATTGTTATGTAAAAGGAAGACATAAACAAAAAGGATGTAGCCGGAAAGACATTTTTAAAGTTTAAATGCTTAAATATAGAGCTACAGTATGGGTTTACAATGCAGTCTGAGTAATCTTAAAAGGAAAGAGAGACTTGTGCTTAAAGGATGAGAAGCAAAATCTTTTTAGTTCTATGTCAATTATTGGCTACTTTCCTGAAAACATTTTAACATTTCTTTAGAGACAAGGCAAGTCACAACAGGAACACTCATTACACCTTAGTTTTGAATACTTGACTAGCTCAAAGCAAAATGGTGGTTTCATTCAAGTAAAAAAAAAAAAGAAGCTGTCAAGAAAGGCGCTTGTCAAGAATTTGTCAAGAATTAATGGGTACAAACTTTCTTTTGGTGGTTATGAAAATGTTCTCAAATTAGACATTATGGAATTAGATGTCTGTATAGTTGTGAATATACTAAAAACCACTGTTTTATAGCAAGATGACTTTATGTTATGTGAATTATATCTCAGTAAAGCTGTTATAATAAAATAGTAACCAAAGGTCACAGGAAGATTTAGACATAACACAAACATACACACAAAAACTACTCCCCACTCAAAAATTTCTGGAACTAAAATGTTTCTAATTAAAAATTAAAAGACAAGTTGATCACTACTGAAACCCAAATTAGTTGCTTGGGAGAAATTTTTTAAATCATAGAGACAGAGAAAAATATAAGAAGAAAAAGAAATCATGACTGAAAGAAATTAAAAGCTTGGAAGATATAACTAAAAATAGCATCTGTTCAGTTCAGTTCAGTCCCTCAGTCTGACTCTTTGTGACCCCATGGACTGCAGCATGCCAGGCCTCCCTATCCATCACCAGCTCCTGGAGCCCACCCAAACTCATGTCCATTGAGTCGGTGATGCCATCCAACCATCTCATTCTCTGTAGTCCCCTTCTCCTCCTGCCCTCAATCTTTCCCAGCATCAGGGCCTTTTCCAATGAGTCAGCTCTTTGCATCAGGTGGCCAAAGTATTGGCGTTTCAGCTTCAACATCAGTCCTTCCAGTGAACACCCAGGACTGATCTCTTTTAGGATGGACTGGTTGGATCTCCTTGCAGTCCAAGGGACTCTCAAGAGTCTTCTCCAACATCACAGTTCAAAAGCATCAATTTTTCGGCACTCAGCCTTCTTTATAGTCCAACTTTCACATTCATACATGACTTCTGGAAAAACCATAGCCTTGACTAGACAGACCTTTGTTGGCAAAGTAATGTCTCTGCTTTTTAATATGCTGTCTAGGTTGGTAATAACTTTCCTTCCAAAGAGTAAGCATCTTTTAATTTCATGGCTGCAATCACCATCTGCAGTGATTTTGGAGCCCCCACAAAAGAAAGTCAGCCACCGTTTCCCTATCTATTTGCCATGAATATAAATAGCAAATTTCTAGAACAAAATACATGGGTTTTAAAATTCATATGGAAATGCAAGGGACCCAGAATAGACAAAATAATCTTGAAAAAGAAGAACAAAATTGCAAAATTCATGCTTACTTCAAACCTTACTAAAAAGCTACAGTAATCAAGTAATACAACTGGTTGTATTGGTTTAAGGAAAAGACTTAAACCAATTTAAAGTTTACTGGTTTAAGGAAAGACATATAGATCACTGAATTACAGTTGAGAGTCCAGAAATAAACCTATTTATGTTCAATAGATTTCAGATGAGGGTGTCAAGACAATTCAATAAGGGAAAGAATAGTCTTCCTCAAAATGGTGCTGAAGCAATGAAATTTCTTCTTGCAAAAAATGAACTTGGGGACTTCCCTGGTGATCCAGTGGTTAAGACTCTGCCTGCCAATGCAGGAGACACAAGTTCCATCCCTGATCCAGGAAGAGCCCACATGCTGTAGAGCAGATAAGCCCATGCACCACAACTACTGAGCCTGTGCTCTGGAGTGCATGAGCCACAAGTACTGAGCCCGAGCTGTAACTACTGAAGCCTATGTACCTAAAGTCAGTGCTCTGCAGCAAGAGAATCTACTGCAATGAGAAGCCTGAGCGTCAAAATGAAGACCCAGAGCAACCAAAAATTAATTAATGTAAAAAATGAACTTGGGGCTCTGTTTCATGCCATATATAAAAAATTAGCTCAAAATGGACCACAGACACAAATGAAATCACTAAAACTATAAAAATCTTAAAACAAAACATAGGATTAAATCTTTGTGATTTTGTTCTAATCAAAATTCTCTAAATAAGATGCAAAAAAAACACAGCAACAACAATAAAAAGATAAACTGTATTACATGAAAATTTAAAACTTTGTGCTGCAAATGATACCACTAAGAAACTGAAAAGGTAGCCTACAGAATGGAGAAGATATTTACAAATCATGTATCTGATAAGGAATTTTTATCCAGAATATACTAAAAGCTCTAATAACCCAGCAATAGAAATACAAATACCCCAAATTTAAAAAAGCAAAGAATTTGAATAGACATTTCTCCAAAGAAGATATACAAAAGGCTAATAAACACATGAAAAGATACTCAACATTATTAGTCATTAGGGAAATACAAGTCAAAAGCACATTTACTAGCATGACTTTAAACAATAAAAGACAATAACAACTGTTGTTGAAGATATGGAGAAATTGGAACCTTCATACAGTGCTGGTTGGGAATGTAAAATGGTGCAGTCACTTTTGAAAATATTTTGACACTTCCTCATATAGTTAAATATAGAGTTACCCATAGTATGGGCTTCCTTGATAGCTCAGTTGGTAAAGAATCTGCCTGTAATGGAGGAGACCCTGGTTCTATCCCTGGGCCAGGAAGATCTGCTGGAGAAGGGATAGGCTACCCACTCCAGTATTCTTGGACTTCCCTTATGGCTCAGCTGGTAAAAAAAAAATCCACCTGCAATGCAGAAGACCTGTGTTTGATCCCTGGGTTGGGAAGATCCCCTGCAGAATGCAAAGGCTACCCACTCCAGTATTCTGGCCTGGAGAAGTCCATGGACTACACCTCATGGGGTCGCAAAGAATCAGACATGACTGAGTGACTTTCACTACCCATAATATCTAGAAATTCCACTTTTAGCTATATATAGCTAAAAGAGATGGAAACACACATCCACACAAAAATTTGTATATCTATGTTCACAGCAGCATTGTCCGTAATAACCCCAAATTGGAAACCATTGTGGTTTCCAATACAATGGAATAGTATATGACAATAAAAGGAATTAAGTACTGTTATACACAAGAACATAGATTAACTTTGAAAACACCATGCTACAAGAAAGATGCCCATAACAAAAGACCATCTATTGTATAATTTCATGTATGTCAATGTCCAGAATAGGCAGATCTATAGAGAGAGGACATAGATTAGTGAGTGCCTAGGGCCAAGGTCACGGAGGATAGAGAGTGATCGCTGAGTACAGGGTACCCTTGACTGGGAAATCCCATGGACAGAGGAGCCTGGAGGGCTACAGTCTATGGCGTTGCCAAAGAGTCCAACATGACTGAATGACTCAACAACAACAACAATGGGGTTTTGGGGTGAGGGGAGGATGGTGAACGTGTTCTAAAATTAGTTTGTGAAGATGGTTGAGAAAATCTGTATATTAAAAACGTTGCATCGTTGTCAGGAAGCATTTAACAGGAGGCTTCCTGTGTGCTGTTTTGGATTGGTCAGGAATTCTCTGTTCCTTATTAATTCCTGAATATTCAGAAATTAAGAGGAGAGGCAAGCCTCTCCGGGGGCTGAGGAATCCAGGCATTTCCTTCATTAGTTTTTCTATACGGTGATAAGTTCCCTCTTCCTTTTTATGAACGATATTGTAAAAGTGATTATTTACAACCCTCTCTCTTTCATATGGATGACCTCATGTTTCCTTGTAAGATTTGATTTTATCTCTGCTGAAAATAGCTACCTTGTAAGACAGTATAGGCTTCCCTGGTGGCTTAGAGGTTAAAGCGTCTGCCTCCAATGCGGGAGACCCCGGTTCGATCCCTGGGTCGGGAAGATCCCCTGGAGAAGGAAATGGCAATCCACTCCAGTATTCCTGCCTGGAGAATCCCGTGGACAGAGAAGCCTAGTAGGTTACAGTCCATGGGGTCACAAAGAGTTGGACATGACTGAGTGACTTCACCTCACCTCAAGACAGTATAAATACCTACACAGTGTTGAATAAAACACCTTTGCTCCATCAGAGCTTTGGTCCCCGCATCTTGCTTTCTCTCTCTCTCTCTCTCAGGCTATTTCTTTGGAGCACAGAGGCTCTCTGAGTTGACTTTCCTGCCCAGGCTTCTAAGACCCTCTCGAGAAGGCTCTCTGTGCCTTAACCCCATCGAGAGGGTGCCTGAGGCCTCCGAGAACAAAGTAAGCCCCGTGTCAGGGACTTGATTGGCTTTCTGTGTAAACCAACTTTCTTATCGGTCGACTCCAGACCACCAGGTTCCGGTCCATTAAAGGACCTCAATGCATTGTAATTTTACACAATTATAAATTCAAAAATACTTGTAAATTTTATGATGTGTGCTCTCAATGAAGATATTAAGAAAAAGTCAAGAAAATGAATACAAATTACGCAGTTATTTCACATTCCATATTCCCATTAATTAAAACTCCCATGTCTTGTTGCTTCTCTAGATTTCTAGGCCAGATGATAATAAACTTGTGCTTACCTAGGAATTTCCTGGACATACTCTGGATGGGAACCCTTTAGCTGGATAGGGAGCCTTAGAAATTCTGATAGGCGAGTACCATCTTTTGATCAACAAAGTTGGTCAAGGGAATTATTACTTCAGAAATACTGGCTTTCTGAAAAATGAAACCTTTCAAAACTTAATATTAGTAAGGGAAATTAATAACAGGGATTTTTGGTAGTGCGAGCAATGTGAAAGAAGTTTGCAAGACCTATAGGATATAGTAGCAGAGCATGCATGATTTAGCAGGTGTTGATTGAGCACCTCCTGTTTAAAAGAAGTGGTTAGGCACTGGAAAGAAAGACCTGCAGGCTGAATGCCTATCTTATGAAAACTGACAGTCTGGGAAGAGAAAAAAACACATTTAAGATTGTGTGTCCAGTGCTGCAGGGAGAGTATGCAAGGAAACTACAAATGGAGAGACCAGGAAGGCTCTTGGGAGTTGTTTTTAGGAAGGGCTCTAGGTTGGGGTGAGATGGACTCTCAGGCATAGTCATCTGCCATATGTATCCAGCAGAAGAAAGGCACACAGACAGGGAAAGCCTGTATCTGAAAAGCCTCACAAAAGATTGTTCTCTCTTGAGATACTGTGTTCAAGTTTCTTTGAGGAAGGAACTATTTTAAGAGGCAAATATCTGAGCTTGAGAAGAAACTGCCTTGACTCATTATTTCCTCCTTAAGCAGTAACACCTCAGAGGACTGCTAAAATATATAGAGAGGAGAAGCAGCATTAGTCCTCATTTTCTCTTCTTTTCTCATCTCTTTTCCCATTTGGGTAAATTAAACAACCAAAATTCTTTATCATAGTAGCAGGCATTATATATACATATCTTTTACTTTGCACAAAATTTTACATTTCTTTAAAAATCTATTTCATATATACATAAAGAAAACAATCTAATGAAATTCCATCTTCCTGCCAAAAAAGACAACATACTTCATATATACTTTATATATTCTGTCAGTATTTGTTTTCTGCTTCTTAAACTCTAGATTGATTCTTATTCACCATGATCAATGCTATGTTTCTTTCATGTATTTTCACAGCTTTTGAAATATTTCTGAAAAACTTTCTCTTTGCCTCAGTTTCATAACTGAAAGATTACTGGGTTAGACTAGAAATGATCTTTACATGTCTTTTCCCTTTAACATCATTAAATTCAGAGCTATCTTCAACCTTGTAATAACTGCTTGAATCCACCAGATGTCAATGCAACATAGCAACCTATTTTTTTTGTCATTTAAGCCACTTGGATCCTAGATTTAAAATCAGAGGATTAATGGCAATAGTAATTTTCATTTGTGTTATGTAAATTTAATGTAAATTAAAAGATAAATGTAAAATAATCCTGTTTAAAAAGACCATAAATAAACCTGTTTTACTTCAAAGGCTAGAAGCTTAACTCTACTAGAGGTAGTATTTTTTTCAGAGGTTTCCTCTTCTCATTGTTTAAGTTTAAACATTCATGTCCTTTTCCACAAATCAGCACTTGCAGGCTATTTCCTATCAGATACTAAGCTGCTAAGTTGCTTCAGTCGTGTCCGACTCTGTGTGACCCCAAATACGGCAGCCCACCAGGCTCCACCGTCCCTGGGATTCTCCAGGCAAGAACACTGGAGTGGGTTGCCATTTCCTTCTCCAAGTGGCAAAAACATTTGAAAATCAGTTATTCATCCACTGTGGGTGTGTATGCTCAGTCATGGCCGACTCTGCGACCCCACGGATTTTAGCCCACCAGGCTCCTCTGTCCATGGAATTTTCTAGGCAAGAATAGGAGTGGGTTGCCATTTCCTTCTCCAGGGGATCGTCCCAACCCAGGGATCAACCTGAGTCTCCTGCATTGGCAGGTGGATACTTTCCCTCCCCTTGAAAAAAAGGAATGATAATGTAAATAATTATGAATATAGAATGCTATCATGTTTAAGTCAGAATTTTGGAAATAGTAGTTAATTTTTTTTTCATTAAAATTTCAAGTGAGGTAGTGTGAGAATTACTGATATTTCAGTTTAGTTTTTTAAAAAAATTCTGCCCTTTTACTTGTTTTGTTGTTCAGTTGCTAAGTCGCGTCCAGCTCTCTGCAACATCATGGATTGCAGCGCTTCAGGCTTCCCTGTCTTTCACTATCTCCCGGAGTTTGCTCAAACTTATGTCCATTGATTGAGTCAGTGATGCCATCCCACCATGTCATTCTCTGTTGCTTCTTTCTTCTCCTGCCCCTAATCTTTTCCAGCATCAAGGTCTTTTCCAAATAGTTGGATCTTCACATCAGGTGGCCAAAGTATTGGAGCTTCAGCTTTAGCATCAGTCTTTCCAATCAATAGTCTAAATTGATTTCCTTTAGGATTGAAAGGTTGTTTGATCTCCTTGCTGTCCAAGGGCCTCTCAAGAGTCTTCTCCACACTGCAATTTGAAAGCATCAATTCTTCAGTGCCCAGCCTTCTTTATGGTCCAACTCTCACATCTGTACATGACTCCTGGAAAAACCATAGCTTTGACTAGATGGACCTTTGTTCATAAAGTAATGTCTCTGCTTTTAAATACGCTACCTAGGCTGGTCAGAGCTTGTGAACCATTACAAACAACATGCTCAATGTTTGAACATCAAACACACACACACAGACATACACACACATACATGGCACATAGTTTTTCCTAAACATGAACTGTGAAAGCTAGTAAAAGCCCATTGCTGAAGAAATAATACAAATCATTTCTCAGTTTCTTAAATCAGCAATGATCTGGGTTGCAACAGAAGGTGGAGCAAATCACTTGAGGTAACTATTAATAATTCAAATAAAAGTTTCACCACATTAATAACTGAACTATTTATGTTATAATCTCAATTTTAAACCCCTGATAAGAAAGTCTTCAATTTAGAATTACAGATTTCCAGTTAAGATCAAAATAGTAATCTATATTCATTGAGATTGCTTTCTATCTGCTTCAACAAATCTAAATCTCTATTTTACATTCTTTTTGTGGCAGATTCATTACTGTAAAAAAAAAAGTCATTAATTTAACAAAATGACATATTCTATTTACAAATACTTTGTTGTTTGAACTTTAATACAGAGACTCAGTTTTTAACCCAGCAACTGTGTTATGGAAAGCTTCATTCTTCCTGATAAATGAAATAGCTTGTAACTCTCCTGTAATTTTACATCATTTCTCACACTTAACTTGTATGAGATTTCTAGGAAGTCACTGATAGATTCAGAAATCTAAGCTTTTTATTAAAAGCTATATAGTTCTATTTCATATTTTAGATATACTTGGAACAGTGAACGTGTGATATTGACAGTCTCCAACCCTAACACCAGAAGGAAAGGTACATATGCTTTAGTAATTTCCTTCTGTGGGGAATTCCTCCTTCCAGAAATGGTTTGCAAAGGCTTTATTCGTGGTTATAAATGTTTACATTTGGGGGAAAAGATAACTGGAGAGGTAGGCCTGGAGGGTTGCAGTCTGAGGGGGAGTCATGTTCCAGACGCTCCTCATTGGTGTCTCTGTTGAGTAGTTACTCCTGAGAACCAAACAGCTGCCTAGTGAAAGTTTTAGATAAAAATTGCAGGAAAGCTTGAGGAATAGTATTAGGCCTATGTGAAAACGAGAAGGCAGTGGCACCCCACTCCAGTATTCTTGACTGGGGAATCCCATGGATGGAGGAGCCTGGTAGGCTTCAGTTCACGGGGTCGCAAAGAGTTGGACACAACTGAGCGACTTCACGTTCACATTCATTCTATATCTATATATCTGTTTATACTCCATCTTACCTTAATTGCTATCTAGTAATTTAAATTCATAAAGTTGTCATATCTTCAAAACAATTTAAAGAAATTTTATAATTATATAAGTAAAGTATTTCACTGCAGTACATTTGGAAAGTATTTTCGCCTGGGAGTACAGAATGAAGCAGGGCAAAGGCTAATAGAGTTTTGCCAAGAGAATGCACTGGTCATAGCAAACACCCTCTTCCAACAACACAAGAGAAGACTCTACACATGGACATCACCAGATGGTCAACACTGAAATCAGATTGAATATATTCTTTGCAGCCAAAGATGGAGAAGCTCTATACAATCAGCAAAAGCAAGACCAGGAGCTGACTGTGGCTCAGATCATGAACTCTTTTATTGCCAAATTCAGACTTAAAGTGAAGAAAGTAGGGGAAACCACTAGACCATTCAAGTATGACCTAAACCAAATCCCTAACGATTATACAGTAGAAGTGAGAAATAGATTTAAGGGACTAGATCTGACAGACAAGGTGCCTGATGGACTATGGACAGAGGTTCGTGACATTGTACAGGAGACAGGGATCAAGACCATCCCCAAGAAAAAGAAATGCAAAAGCAAAATGGCTGTTTGAGGAAGTCTTACAAATAGCTGTGAAAAGAAGAGAAGCCAAAAGCAAAGGAGAAAAGGAAAGATATACCCATTTGAATGCAGAGTTCCAAAGAACAGCAAGGAGAGATAAGAAAGCCTTCCTCAGTGATCAGTGAAAAGAAATAGAGGAAAACAATAGCATGGAAAAGACTAGAGATCTCTTCAAAAAAAATTAGAGATACCAAGGGAATATTTCATGCAAAGATGGGCTCAAAAAATGACAGAAATGTATGGACCTAACAGAAGCAGAAGATATTAAGAAAAGGTGGCAAGAATATACAGAAGAACTGTACAAAAAAGATCTTCACAACCCAGATAATCACGATGGTGTGATCACTCATCTAGAGCCAGACATCCTGGAATGTGAAGTCAAGTGGGCCTTAGGAAGCATCTCTATGAACAAAGCTAATGGAGGCGACGGAATTCCAATTGAGTTATTTCAAATTTTAAAAGATGATGCTGTGAAAGTGCTGCACTCAAGATGCCAACAAATTTGGAAAACTCAGCAGTGGCCACAGGACTGGAAAAGGTCAGTTTTCATTCCAATCCTAAAGAAGGCAATACCAAAGAACGCTCAAACTACTGTACAATTGCACTCACCTCACACGCGAGCAAAGTAATGCTCAAAATACTCCAAGCCAGGCTTCAACAGTATGTGAACTGTGAACTTCCAGATTTTCAAGCTGGTATTAGAAAAGGCAGACGAACCAGAGATCAAATTGCTAACATCCGCTGAATCATCAAAAAAGCAAGAGTTCCAGAAAAACATCTATCTCTGCTTTATGGATTATGCCAAAGTCTTTGACTATGTGGATCACAGTAAACTGGAAAATTCTGAAGGAGACAGGTATACCCGATCACCTGATCTGCCGCTTGAGAAATATGTATGCAGGTCAGGAAGCAACAGTTAGAACTGGACATGGAACAACAGACTGGTTCCAAAAAAAAATTCCAAAAAAAAAGAAAAAGGAGCATGTCAAGGCTGTATATTGTCACCCTGCTTATTTAACTTATATGCAGAATACATCATGAGAAACGCTGTACTGGATGAAGCACAAGCTGGAATCCAGATTGCTGGGAGAAATATCAATAACCTGAGATATGCAGATGACACCACCCTTATGGCAGAAAGTGAAGAAGAACTAAAGAGCCCCTTGATGAAAATGAAAGAGGAGAATGAAAAAGCTGGCTTAAAACTCACCATTCAGAAAACAAAGATCATGGCATCTGGTCCCATCACTTCATGGAAAATTTATGGAGAAATAATGGAAACAGTCAGTTAGTCAGTCAGTTCAGTCGCTCAGCTGTGTCCGACTCTGTGACTCCATGAATCGCAGCACTCCCTGTCCATCACCAACTCCCGGAGTTCACTCAAACTCATGTCCATTGAGTCAGTGATGCCATCCAGCCATCTCATCCTCTGTCGCCCCCTTCTCCTCCTGCCCCCAATCCCTCCCAGCAACAGAGGCTTTTCCAATGAGTCAACTCTTTGCA
>SJYT01084233.1:58681-121420 GCA_006410635.1 Cephalophus harveyi | reverse complement strand
GTTTAAGTATTTAAATTCTTAAGGATTTAAAAATAACTCAAAAGTTTGAGGGTCAAGAAATTTAAAATATCTTAAAATTTTGTTTTTGTCTATTCTATTTAAACTCATCTTAAAAGGCTTTGCTTGTTTACTTGCTTTCCTTGTTTGTATTTTTTGTCATTGATTTGTAAGCAATTTTTATTCAAGGGGTTGTTAGAAATGTAGTGATCTCTACTCATCATTTAATTTATAAAAATACATGATATTTAATAAATTAAATAAAAAACATCAGATGCAGAATAATGCTGAAGAAAGAGCTCACCTTAACAGAGATCTGTGTTCTAGACTGGCTGAGAGACTTTGGATAAATCACTTAATTTGAGTCACACACACACACACACACACACATATACATATATATGATGGTAGACAATTACAAAGATAATTTCTGTTGGCATATCTACAAATTTTTAGAAGGTTTATTGACATTTTGTCCTTGAAAAAGTCATAACATTGATGATTAATGTCTTTTCTTCTTTTATTGAGAGTTTGAAATAAGTGTCCAAATCAGGAGCTTGCCTTTAGATGAAAAGTCTATATTTATTCACAGAAAAACTTTGAAAGATTCGACAGTTGGAAGACCTGCCAGTTTATCAATCTATTCTTTAAAAGATCCTGGAGACCTGGAATTATCTATGGATTGGAGGGTTTGCGGGGTGCTTCAGAGTTATTGTGAAGGAAATGTAAAGAGAAAAAGGTTGATAATACCAGGTTAGACTCGGAATAAAATAGCCAGGTTAGTGTCCACATGCACAAGAACTGAGTGAAAAGACATCATAGAGTCTTTGTGGGGAAGATATAGTGAATTCCAAATGGAAGCCTGATCTGAGCCTGTTAGCTTAAGTGGGTAGCAATCTAAAGAAGCAGAGTGCACAAAACTTGAATATCTGTTTAGATATTTAAAAATATGTTTATATTGCAACTTTGTATCATTTGATGGCTTTCTGGCTGGGCTTGTTTTCCATTGCTTAAGAGCTAGATTTGGAACTATTAAATGAATTGTTCTATCTATAGTAGTTATAATTTTTGAAAACTAACAGCCAGTGAATAAAATACTTTCCCATAAAATCAGCTATGAATTTTAACCTAATTAACCCTTAAGCCTCCCTAATCTTCAAAAATCCACTGAGAACATTCCAGAGTGCTGTACACCCCTGCTTCTTGAAATACACAGTTCCTTTGAGGAAAACTTTAAATCTGGAGTCTTGCAAAACTTCTACACCATTTTTGTTTTGATGAAGAGACATCAACTTTTAGAAATTATTATACTGTATAATTTCTTTCTCTCTTAAAAACAATTTCATTATATTAATTTTGAATGCCTGATTGGGTTTTAGCCCTTTTCCCTGCCATGATTTCTCTCTTGAGTACAAATCATATCTCATATAATGTTTATTTTATAAGGGTCAAGAACATCAGCCTTCCAGACTGCGTTTTTAAAAGTGACTAAATGGAGTTCTTCTTGTGTAGACTTAAAATGCACCAGGCATGCAAATGAATTGTGGTCCAATTAACCACTGAAAAAAAAAAACCAGCCCTAAATATCCTGTTAATGAACAGCATTCAGGCCCTAAAAAGACATTCCATCATGATGAGATTATAAAGATCCTGCCCTTAATTATGACTTGTAAAAGCCACTTTCAGGTAGAAATAAAGAGAGTAACAGTTGTTCAATTAGAGGTGAACATTCATCTAGGAGGGGAAAAAGGCCTTTCTGTGATAAGACCCAGAAATCTTGTTTTTCTGCTAATGCGATTTCATACATTTTTGTTGCACGGTGGGCCGAGCAGCATTCCTGCTCTGTTGCCTCGGATGGGAATTGTTCAGCGCCGTGTCACACATAGCCCAGCCCCGGGTCCTCATGCTGAGCGGGGAACTGATCCCAGGGTTGTGACAGTTGCTGGAGAAAGCAGGGCACGCTGATTCATTCTCAGCCTCCTCTTCCCATCTCTGTCTCCAGCCTAGCATCCTTTTCAGGTTTATTCATGAGCTCATCGCTTGGGAAGAAAAAACTTTATTTGCATTATACCATTACATTTAAAAGCTATAAATTACACAGAGCTATAAATACCGCCCCCTGGTAAAAATTAGCCCTCATAAAATCTGTGAGTCTTTGTGTCGGCACATGAGTGAATATGTTCTTGGGATTTTTCTCCCTGCTTGCTGCGTCTCACAGCTCTATCTAGTCTTTAACATTCTGAAACCTAGCAATTAAAACAGTGATCACTTTGCTTTGCTTTCTTTAAATGGACAAGAGAGAATTTGGACTTGTTTAAAACAAACTGTGATTCCATATGAATCAAGACATCAGGCTCACTCCAAGTTTGATTAGACTTTCATCATTCTACAAAGTGTTGCTATGTAATATATCTAGAAATTTTAAAAGTAGACTGTTTTTATTCCGTTCTGTCCAAAAGAGGCATAGGCAAATGAATTGATAAATAATTTTTCACCAGCCTTGCCACCCTGAAGTATTTGTGTAAGTACTTAATATCCTAGTAAGACTTTTAATCACCAAAATAATAATTACTATTGGTCAAATATTTTCAGAAATTAAAGAGTTTAAAATTTGAGAAAAGACTAAACTCTTAGGGTGAATATAAGAACAGTCATGACTCCCTATTTCCTCTCTCCCTGTAGGAAAGTTCTGTACATCAAGACTGTTAGATGTGCACACAAACTTGAACTTGCAGAGAACCTTTGTGTTCTCTGCAACCAGTAACTCACAACTGGAGTTAGGGGTTGGTCATTTCATTATTGTGTCTTGGAATAGCCTGAGTCGGGGGTGTGAGTGGGGGTGACCCAAGGTGGCACAAACTTTCTCCCTGGTGAAGTACATGTTATGTACTGGCTTGATATATTAATTTTAACTCATCAAGATGTTGTAGCCACACGTTCCAGGAAACAAACTCACTCAGAAGGACAGTGTAGATAGTAGAGTGCAGTTTATTACACTGGCGGGCCCAAGGCAGAGTCTCCTCTTAGCCAAGGACCCCCAACCAGTTTTTGTGAAAACCTTATATACTCTTAAGTGTACGTGCCCCAACCCACCTCCCCAAATTCCCTAAAACTAGTCTGAAGAAAGGAAAAGAAAGATACAATTAAAGTTAACCTGTGATTCATAGGCCTTAAGCCTAGGTAGATAACAGTGGACAATTATCAATAGGCCTGTGGTCATATCCCAATAAGCATAATAGAATTTATGATTCTATTTGGTTGCACATATAATTAGGGTATTAGGGTATTTTTTTAGGCAATGGAGAGTCTAGGTATGAGCCCTTGGGCTCTTCCATCCAGGGGTTCTGGTTTTCCAGTTGGTATGTCGTTTCCATAGATACTGGTCATAAAGCTCATAGTCCACTGTCCGGCCCAAGATGGAGTCCTGCTTTAAGGATGGAACCTGTTCTGTCTGTTTCCTCTTTCAATAAGCAAAAATCTGAACCACTGCTTCAGAAAGTTTATAGGCCAGTCTTCATTCTTTTCCTTTTGATGTCCTCATATTCCAGAAAATCTCCCTCAAGTCCAACTGAAGTCCAACTACCTCCTTTTATTTATTCGCTTGTTTATTCATGTGTTTGTAATTTTGACTGCGCTATGTCTTCGTTGTGGTGCACAGGCTTCTCCGGTTACTCCGCTCAGGCTTAGTTGCCCTGTGGCATGTGGGATCTTAGTTCCCTGTCCAGGAATTGAATCTGTGTCACCCGCATTAGAAGGCGGATTCTTGACCGCTGGATCACCAGGAAAGTCCCCCTATGTCTTTTTAAACCCATTTCTTCTTGCCTGATCTCAAGCAAAAGTTAATGAATAAATCAGATTACTTGTATTTTGTTTCTCCCAAACCCCAAAGTTTGTAATAAATTGATCCTTGGTTTATATTTGGAGGAAAGTGAGGTGAATTTCCATCTACAACAAACCTGTAAGAAGCTTATCTGTAACTAAAACAAACTTCATTGAAGATATACCCATTCCTTTGGGAGGCAGAAGGTAAGTTCAATCGAATGAGTCCCCAACTCACTATTCAGACCTTTCTTTGGCTCCTGGACCCTCTGGTCTTGGGAACTCTAGGGACTGATGTTCTATCCAGAGGCTTCACCAAGGGAAAGCATTAGGTCTTCCTGATTTTAAATTCCAAACCTACCCGCAGGTGGAGCGCTCAGGGTTCACCATCATCTAAGATCACACATGCTCCCTGGCACTACTCCCCTTTCCTTGACCCTGCAATCTTCCTAGAGTCTCTTCAGGACCTGAATATGTGAGGCTCAAAAGCTGAACATAGTCTATGTCATTCCATCCAGGAAGCAGTACAAAAGGCAGGCATCTTTAAGCTGAGAAAATGGAGAAGCACCAAGAATAAAATCAAGGGCAGGCAAACAATTATTATTCTACCACTTTTTGGTGAATTAAAGAAAATTAGTTCCCTTTGTCTTCTCTTTGAAAGGCTACTTTTGAAAATATCACCATTTGATTGCTCAGCAGGAGTGGTGGTGTGGAGAGGGCATTTGCACTTACCAAGAAGAAGGAATGGAACATGAAAAATACAGAAAGGATGCACCTGTGGTGGAATGTGAGGGAGCCAGGGTCAATACCCTTGTAGAAGCAGCCTCTGAAGAGCCTTCTGTGCTGTGTTGCAGAATTCCAGAACTGTGCTGAAGGTAACGGAGCCAGTGATGGATTCGAGCAGGAGGGGGCATGATGAGATTTATGGCTAGAAATTCTGGTTTGGTCGTCGAGCAGGATGGGCAGGTCAGGGGCAAACTGGGAGAGAGTTAGGAATCCTCTTGGCCAATTAGTTGATCTAAGACTGTGGCCATTGGAATGGAAGTGAGGAGATGATTTAAGAGATGAGGTGACAGAGGAAATGTGCTAAGTAGAGGAGGAGGAGATAAGGATACCTCTTCTTGGAAGATTCCTGGTTAAGAAGAGGGTGAGATAGCAGGTCTTGTCTTTGGGCAGAGAACTTTGAACTCCTGAAGACACAAAACCCATCACCCAGCTCAGTGGAATCATGTGTGGAGACAGGTGAGAGGTAGTTTTATTCTCTGTTTTTCTCTTCCCTTGTACACTTCGCCCTTCCTCCATTGTTAGTGGTATCCATTGTCTCAGGACAAGAATGCTCAGCTGAAATCAGGTCTTTGAACTCTGAAAGCTCTTGACTATCAATAGTTTAAATCTAGAATGTCCAGGACATGAAGTTTATTCACAAATGTTATCTTTAGACCAATGTGTGATGACCAAACCAGTCTGCTGACGTGGTTGTGGTTAAGAGTACTTGGGATGGGGTAGGAAGAGAATTGGAAGGGGACTAACGGACATTGGGTATCTCCACAGAGAGCTGTGCTCTCTGACCACTTCTGCTCTGCCCGGCTGCGGGCTGAGTCCTCAAGGTGGGATGGACACATAACTGTGGCCTTGGAGAGGCAGGGACAGCCCAGGAGCCCAGGGCACTTGAGGCTTGCTTTCAGAGGAGAGCCCAGAAAGAGAGAGTGAGCCACATCGATTTTCCCTCGACTGACCACTTGTGGAGCGGGGAGGCTAGAGGTGGCTGCATGAATAGCCAAGATGTTATCAAGAAGTTCTCCACATCCTGCTTGGTATAGGGAGAGACCATGCGTTCCCAGTGCTCCCTGGAGTGGTCACTCCCTTCTGAACACCTTTCTTCTCTTATGGAAAGTTGGGAATGAAGCCAGGGACAGGGGGAATATGAAATAATTGAAGCTTCTCAATATTACTTATGCAGTAATACCTATGCTTTTCCATTGGCACTGATGCTCTATAATTTAAACAAACAGAAAACTTTCTATGAGCTTCCTATGTAGACTCAGACTGGGTACTTCTCTGTTTATTTATTTATCTGCTGCTACTGCTAAGTCACTTCAGTCGTGTCCGACTCTGTGTGACCCCATAGACGGCAGCCCACCAGGCTCCCCCGTCCCTGGGATTCTCCAGGCAAGAACACTTGGAGTGGGTTGCCATTTCCTTCTCCAAAGCATGAAAGTGAAAAGTGAAAGGGAAGTCGCTCAGTCGTATCCGACTCTTCGCGACCCCATGGACCACAGCCTACCAGGCTCCTCTGTCCATGGGATTTTCCAGGCAAGAGTACTGGAGTGGGGTGCCATCGCCTTCTTCCATCTGTTTTACTTAGTTAAAATTGCAGCCACAATTTCAGAAACACTTATCAAAAAGAGAGAGAGAGAGAGAAAAGTGGACACAATTGATCAAAAGAAACAACTATATAGATGGCACTTAATATTAGGAATCTGGCATTGGTTGTTGGAAACTTAACATAACTCTAAGTTTTCCAAAACTCACATATATATCTTTCCTACTGTCTCACAGGAAGTATTGGATCAGCAGATTAGCCAGGATATGTTCTTCTCAGGTAAAGGTCGAAGCACAAGCGTATAAGGTATAATCATGCAAAACGTTTCAAACCTTTAGGCTCACTTTAGTCCTCACACCATTGTCCAAAGAAGTTACCTGACCACGTCCAAGTCAAGGGGTGAGCAAGTACATCCCATCTAAGGAGGAGATGTGTGAATATTTATTAACAATAATCTAACCCTATAAATTAAATACTATTAAAAAGTTATTCCTAAAATTCTAATTGTATCTATAAATTAAATATTAAAAAAAAAAAAAAATCAAGCTGCCGCTGCTGCTGCTAAGTCACTTCAGTCGTATCCAACTCTGTGCGACCCCATAGATGGCAGCCTACAAGGCTCCTCCATCCCTGGGATTCTCCAGGCAAGAACACTGGAGTGGGTTGCCATTTCCTTCTCCAATGCATGAAAGTGAAAAGTGAAAGTGAAGTCGTTCAGTCGTGTCCGACTCTTCAAGACCCCATGGGCTGCAGCCTACCAGGCTCCTCTGTCAATGAGATGTTCCAGGCAAGAGTACTGGAATGCATTGCCATTGCCTTCTCCTAAAATATCAAGCAAATATGATTAATTGGTGAGATGATAAAGCTGGCTGATATATCTTGTTTACATTTTAATTATTCTCAGTAGTTTTCAAAATGTTAGAATACCTTTTAATAGAAATGGCTAATAATTTTTCTGTCTAGAAAATGGGAATAATAACACTGGTTTTGCCTTTTCCTGTGGTTATTGTTTAAAAATGAATTTGGACAACACATGCGAATACACCACAAAATGTCCTACAATGCTGCTAGTATATGACTTGCCAGAAAATCATAATTCAAAAATAAAATTCAGTTAATACCATGATGAGCCCTATATGTTTCACCATATTAAAAATTGTGTAGAAATGATCATTAGTAAATGTAGCAATGATTATTGATGTAGTACATTTATCTGAAACCAATGTGGCTATGAGTAATATTTTAATAGGATCCAGTGCTTCCTACAAGGCTACAAAATGCACTGTGAATGACTGTATCACATGTTAGTAAAACATCCACTTTATCTTATTGTAGGTCAAATTACAATCTTATATTAATTTCAGCTTCCTGAGATTGCTTATTCTCTCTTTTCCATTCCTATGTATAAGTGAGGCTTATTGGCCAAGTATCTATTTATGACCTTATGGTTAGATGATTACATTGTGAAAATGGAAAGCCCAGTTCTAAGAACTAGCCTGAGATCTTTTTGCGAGCCATTATGCAAGTGTTACAAGCTAATTAATCATCAGTCAATTTAGAATCAAATCTACAGGCAGAAGAGTGGACATAAAAAGAAAGTACACTGGACCTTGTCACCTGTGATGTTTCCAGCTGAAGTTTTTGAGATTATACAGGTTTTTTTTTTTTTTTGTATACAAAAGCTTTAAATCTGCTGTACTTTTCATATAACCCTGGAGGTGGGCAAGAGATTGATGAAGACACAGTTTCTTACATGGAGGAACTTGAAGGTTAAGAAGAAAGGAATCACACAAGTGGATATCCGTGTGCAGAAAAATAAAGTTAAACCCCTTATCTCCTAACATAAATAAAACTTAACTCAAAATGGGTTAAGATTTAAATTTTAAGACCTAAAACTATAAAATTCTTAGAAGAAAATGTAGGTATACACTTTTGTGATCTTGCACTGGGGAACCAAAAAATAAACTGAACTTCATCTAAATTAAAAACTTTTGTACTTCAAAACATGCCATCAATAAAGTGAAAAGACAGTCCACAGAATGGGGTAAAATATTTGTAAATCATATACCTGATGAGAGATTTTACTCAGGATATATAAAGAACACTTATAATTCAACAAAAAAAGAGACAGTTAACCCAGTTATAAAATGGGCAAAGTATATGAATAGGTATTGTAAATAAGATGTACAAATAGACAATAAGCATACAAAAAGTTGCTCTACATCATTAGTTGTTAGGAAAATGCAAACCAAAATCATAGTGAGATATCTCTTCATACCCATTGGGGAGACTATAATAATAATAACAAAAGAAATAATAACAAGTGTTGAAAAGAGTATAGAAGATTGGAAATGTAAAATGGTGCAACCACTTCAGAAAATAGCCTGGCAAATCCTTATAAGATATTAAACAGAGTTACCATATGATCTAGCAATTCTACCTCTGGGTATATACTGAAGATAATTGAAAACATATGTCTACACAAACACTTGTACATGAATGTCCATGGCAGCATTATTTATAATACACGAAATGGAAACAGTCCAAATGACCATCAATGAATGAGGTGAAGTCGCTCAGTCATGTCCGACTCTTTGAGACCCCGTGGACTGTAACCTACTAGGCTTCTCCGTCCATGGGATTCTCCAGGCAGGAATACTGGAGTGGATTGCGTTTCCTTCTCCAGGGGATCTTCCCGACCCAGGGATTGAACCCGAGTTTCCGGCATTGGAGGCAGATGCTTTAACCTCTGAGCCACCAGGGAAGCCCCATAATAAACAAAATATAGCATCTCCATATGATGGAGTATTACTCAGCAAAGAAAAGGAATTGATACTTCCTATAACTGAATGAAACTTGAAAATATTATGGGCTTCCCTTGTGGCTCAGCTGGTAAAGAATCTGCCTGCAATGTGGAAGACCTGGGTTCGATCCCTGGGTTGGGAAAATTCCCTTGGAGAAGGGAAAGGCTATCCACTCCAGTATTCTGGGCTAGAGAATTCCATGAACTAAGTCCATGGGGTCGCAAAGAGTCTGACATGACTAAGCGACTGTCACATTTCACTGAAAATATTATGCTCAGTGAAAGAAGTCAGACACAAAAGGCCACATAATGTGTGATTCCATTTCCATGAAATGTCCAGAATTGACAAATCCACAGAGAAAGAAAGTAGTTAGTTTCCAGGGCCTGGGAAAAAAGGAGAATGGGGAGTGACTGTTAATATGTATGAGGTTTCTGCTGGTTGTGATGAAGTGATATGGACTTAGATGGTGGTAATTGCTGTACAACTTTGTGAATATACCAGGAAACTATGAATTGTACATTTTAAAAGGGAAGGGGAGAAAAGAGGAGAGAGACAGCAAGAGCTATGTGGTAAAGTGTCCAAGGACCTGCGTTCGAATGATAAGAGATATGTGATACTCAGTTAAAAATTATGTTTCTGTGATGTTAAAACCTCTTCGTTTCTCTAAACCTTAGGGCAAGTCTGTCTCTGTTCCACCCCAACACCCATATATATACACACCAGGAAAATTCTCACAGAAAGATTAATGAGGTCACTGATTATATCTACTCAATCTTCATTGGTTATATCTACTCAGTCTCAGCATCCAGAACAAGGTGTGGTGTACAGTAAGCACCTGATAAAAATACACTGAACAAACAGACAAATACTTACACAAACAGGTTTGGTTTAGATACACAATGGTGACCACAGTGGTTTTGTATTTTTAAAGGGGCAGAGAGATTACATTTATTCTACTCACTCAAAGCATCTAACAGCTCCATTCTGAAAAATTATGCTTTTAAGTACTATGATAATTTGTGAGAAATTTCAGTGCTCATGCAATCTGTTAGGACTCTTGGGAATGAAACAAGGGACAATGAAAGTGAAATGGAGTTTCAATTTCTAGCTAATGAGGGATGGTTAGAAAAAAAAAGAAAAACTTAAAAGAAGTATGTGTGTATGTGTGCTCAGTCATGGCTGATTCTTTGTGACCCCATGGACTGTAGCCCTCCAGGCCCCTCTGTCCATGGAATTTTCTAGGTGAGATTACTGGAGTGGATTGCCATGCCCTGCTCCAGGCGACCTTCCCAACTCCGGGATCGAACTCGCATCTCCTGAGTCTCCTACATTGGCAGGTGAATTCTTTGCCACCATCATCTGGGAAGCCAAAAAAAGTATAGGGTGCCTTGAAATAACAAGTGTAGGAGCAGCTCCCTTAGAAATTAAGATGATACTCTCTCCTTTGGACAGCTGAAGAATACAATGGAAGAGATATATTAATACCTATGGAGTAGGTTAGTATTAGCTGTAGATGTTCTCTAGAATTAAAAAAAAGAAATGTACTTAAAACATTTACATATAATTTAAAATACAATACTCTCAATATACACTGTATATTTTAAAATATTTTATGCTAGTTTAGTAGTGCCTAGTAACTTATTTCTCATGAGTTTTTTCCAAAACTCTTCTTTTTTTAATTGGAGGATAATTCCTTTACAATGTTGTGCTAATTTCTGCAGAATAGCAATGTGAATCTATTATATGTATGCATATTAATATATATGTCCTGTCCCTTGTGAGCCTCCCTCTGACTTCCTATCGCACTCCTCTAGGACATCACAGAGCACCTAGCTGAGCTCCTTGTGTTATACAGCAGCTTCTCACTAGCTATCTATTTTATCATCTCATGAGCTTTTAGTCTTGCCAATTGTGCTTTGCTCTCTATTGTCCATTTTTGTAATATAAATAACCCTTGGAGTAGGAAAGAGATTATTACAGTTACTGTCCTTTCTCGGCAGAGTTTTTTAAAAAAGGTTAATATTGTCATAATGATTAGAAAAAAAGAGAATGCTGCATATCTAAATAGAGTTCTGAAAAATGAACTGAAAGACTGTTACATCTGTCTTTCCCATGACAACTGCTAATCCTGCTGAGGGTGGTGACAGAGTCAGCCTGGTTCACTCTCATATGCCCCGGGACTAAATGAAGGGACCCAAAAAGAAAGAATGTTCAGTTGTAGCCACATTAATAAATGAAAATGCCCAAATGGCAGAAAGAAAAAACATTTCTATTCATTCAGAAAATATTGAGGACCTATTGTGTGCTGTCTCAGAAATGAACAAAATAGACAAAATCCTGCCCTCATGGGTTTTCCATGTTGGTAGGCTCCCAAGTGCTACCCAGTTATTACTAGGACTAGATGGCATAGAATCTGCCTGCAATGCAGGAGACTTGGTTTGATCCCTCGTTCAGGAGATCCCCTGGAGAAGGGAACGGCTACCCACTCCAGTATTCTTGCCTGGAGGATTCAATGGACAGGGGACGCTGGCGGGCTACAGTCCATGGGGTCACAAAGAGTTGGACACAACTGAGTGACTAATCCTTGCCGCTGGTCTGAAGCACCCATTGCTGACCAGCTGGGGGCTGAGAGGGGAGAAGAAGAAGGAAAAGGAAACGCAGTGTCCTACAAGAGTCTGCAGTGATCCTAAGTTGCCTGACCACCTGCGAAGAATGGCCTGTTTGTGAGACCATCTATGAGGCACCTGTTTTCTTATTAAGCAAAATGGCCCCTCCTTGGCCCCTATGAGGCCGAGGGATAGGGTCAAATTCCCCTCATTCCCTCCTAGTCCCAACAAAACATAAAACAAAAATAAAAGGGGAGCAGTTCTTATCTCCCAAGAACTTGCACAGGGGCTGAGTTTCAGGGGATCATAGTAGAAAGTACTTGAGAATGAATATCAGAAGACTTGAATTCCGGTGTAAATTCAATGCTAACTAACCATTTACTGATGTTGTTACAAAAATGAGAAGTTTAGCTGATAAAATCACTAAAGTCTCTTTAAGTCTAAACTACATCTATGGCTGTATAGATCTTTAGAAGCAGGAATAAAGATCATCCCAGGTTTGTATATACATATCCCTTGACCCAAATTCAAATCTTTACATAATGGTTACTAATGGAATAAACAATTCTTCCTGGGAAGTCTTATTTATAATAGAATTCCTGATATTCTTGTATATATAAGAATATACATTCAGTTCAGTTCAGTTCAGTCGCTCAGTCATGTCCGACTCTTTGCGACCCCATGAATTGCAGCACACCAGGTCTCCCTGTCCATCACCAGCTCCCAGAGCTCACTCAGATTCATGTCCATCGAGTCAGTGATGCCATCCAGCCATCTCATCCTCTGTTGTCCCCTTCTCCTCCTGCCCCCAATCCCTCCCATCATCAGAGTCTTTTCCAATGAGTCAACCCTTCGCATGAGGTGGCCAAAGTACTGGAGTTTCAGCTTTAGCATCATTTATTCCAAAGAAATCCCAGGGCTGATCTCCTTCAGAATGGACTGGTTGGATCTCCTTGCAGTCCAAGGGACTCTCAAGAGTCGTCTCCAACACCACAGTTCAAAAGCATCAATTCTTTGGCACTCAGCCTTCTTCACAGTCCAACTCTAATACCCCAATAAAAGTTTTTTTAATTAATTCTGAAACTTTATGCTATGAAAATCAAAATATTTTTTAATCTAAAACCAATTCACCAATTGCCATGTTTTCTTTTGTGTAATATACATATCTTCTTTGCCTGTTGACACTTTGTCTTTAGATTATATCTGAAAATACTAACTTACCTATGAAGTTCCTAGGGGCTTCCCTGGTGGCTCAGAGGTTAAAGCGTCTGCCCCCAATGCGGGAGACCCGGGTTCGATCCCTGGGTCGGGAAGACCCCTTGGAGAAGGAAATGGCAATCCACTCCAGTATTCTTGCCTGGAGAATCCCATGGACAGAGAAGCAAGCCTAGTAGGTTACAGTCCACGGGGTCGCAAAGAGTCGGACACGACTGAGTGACTTCACCACCATGAAGTTCCTAATATTCTCAGAATACATTCTTTTTTCTTTTCTCTCAGCACTTTTTTAATCCCTCTGTGGAATAACCTGGCACTCTCTGACTGGAATTAGGGCTGTGTGTGTGTGGGGTGTGTGTGTGTGTGTTCACATCTCCCACAAGCAGATTGTGAGTTCTTAGAAGGCAGGACTTGTATCTTACTTATCTTCCTGTCTAAACAACTAGCACAGCACTTTGCATAAAGTCAGTGCCTAGTACGTGCATGTGGGTTGCATTTCTCTGTCCTCTGATACATTATGCCAACTCTTTCTGCTCATGCAATTTCTCAACTTCCTCAGTTCCTAGGAAACTCGTCTCATAGAGATTAAAACCCACTGATTGCAGGAAGCAGTTAAGATAAAACACACAGATTGTCTGAGTCTTGGGAAGGCTATATTACAGATGGAATTGACCTTGGCAAACACCAAGTAACAGAAAAATGTGGTAGAATTGGTTAATTCTGCCCAGTAAATAAAGTTCATTTAGCTTTCCAGTTAATCACAGACCTGTTACTCCTGGTTCAGGCAGGGATAGAGGCTTTCAGGCTCCTCAGTTGATAGAAGAGGACCATTTGATTAGAGTAGCCTAGATAAGGCTTTCCTGAAGGTATCTGAGGCTATCTGAGACTACCCAATTTATAGAGCAAACAGAATGAGCCCCATTTGGGAGAATTCTAGTTTCCTTGTCTTAAGAGAAACACCCTCCCTTTGTTTCTCTTTTATTTTTAGTTGTGACTGAGAGGCAGAGGGGTGAGGCAATGGTAGGAAACTGATCATATCACAGGGTGCCATGTGTGGTTTTCTCTGCTTAGTAAAAAAGGGAGGCCCCCATGCAGACACTTTCGGCAGCCAAGTCAGAAGATGCCTGCAGTGTTGGATCCACCATTTATCTTTCTATCATCAAGATTCATTTCTTGGTAAATAGTTCTTTGGTATAAATTCTGAGCCAGCTCAGGTTTTTGCAAACTACTTGGGTAGACTTTTTTAGTGGGGTAGGGGAGAAGAGTGTGGGTAAAAGGGAGAGAAGACCAAGATGAGAGAAAAATAATCCTTATCTTCAAAGTTGGGCGTAATTCAGAAAAAGGTTGACATGTGTACACAAGTAAGGGAAGTGGTTGTGTGGGCTGACTGTGGAATTTAGGCAACTTCTAACTTCTACATTTACATCCTTCTAAGTGCTTCTCCCTTCAGTTATTTGCACCATCAGCCACTAATGGACTCCCCAAAAGCAGATGTACCAAGCACACATATGACAAGCTTGCTCTCTTTAAAGAGTTTCTAGGCATCTTGTGGAGAAAAAGTTGACCCCAAGAAACAGAAATCATATGAAATAATCTTAAGTGCTATGTTGTAGGATAATAACACCAAGAGTCATAGAATTTCACATGTAAAGAAAAACTTGGTATTGGCTTGAGTATTTGGAGGTATCATGAAGGAGATGGAGTTTGAGGTATATGGACATGAGTCTGAGTGAACTCCGGGAGTTGGTGATGGACAGGAAGGCCTGGCATGCTGCAATTCATGGGGTTGCAAAGAGTTGGACACAACTGAGTGACTGAACTGAACTGAACTTGAAGAAAATAAGGGCTTACAACAGAGAGGAAATTCCAAGAGAGAACTGACCCCCTAGCATCATAATCATAAAAAAATCTTTTCTGCTGCTACACTGTGATCCTGTGTCCTTGAGAAGCTCGTGTATTCACAGATGTTTTACAAAATATTGATTTCAGTGAGGTAGTTGTGCAAAGGCTAGCTTCTAAACCTAACGAGTTTCAGAAGCTCATTAAAAAGCTATTTTCTGCAGAAAATTCAATTATAAGAGTTTTATCCACATGTATTTTTCTGTAATAAGTGAAAAAAATAAAATTGTTAATCAAAACTTAAAAAACAATAAAAATTAGAGGAAATAATAGGAATACCACTCTAAGACCAGAGGAAAATCAATGAAATTCTAGATCACTATTATGTACAATCCATTTTGTAATAAAACCCCAAATTGAAATAACTGTTTTTTATTTTTCCATCAAAGCGAAAAATCAAAGGTGTAGCCAAGGTGGCAGAGTAGAAAGACCCTGAACTTAGTTCCTCCCATGGGCACACCAAAATTACAGCTATTTACAGAGCAAAAGGAGAAGAGGGCGGCAGAGGATGAGATAGTTGGATGGCATTAAGGGACATGGACTTGGGCAAATTCTGGGAGATAGTGAGGGACAGTAAGGCCTGGCTTGCAGCAGTCCATGGGGTTGCAAGGAGTCGGACACAACTTGGCAACAGAACAACAACAGCAACAGACATTATCTATGAGAACAACGTGAGAAATAGGAGAAAGGTTTTTCACAACTAAAGATACAAAGAAAGAACCACAGTGAGATAGGGGGTTCTATCTGCTTTTGGTGGCAGGGGAAGAGACACAGTATAGTCAAAAACCACACCATAATGTAGGAAACCCATAGACATGAGAACAATAACAACAGCAGATGCTGTTTCTGAGAAGTGAGTGGTCTGAGCCTGACATTGGGTTCCTCAGCCTAGGGATCCAGCACCAGGAAGATGAGCCCCCTAGAACCTCTTGCTCTGAAGGCCAGCAGGGCTTGCATATGGGAGAGCCAGAGGGCTGTGGGAAAAGAAGCCTTTGAGGCAGCACCTGGCAGTCAACTGGTGTGTCTACAGTCCCACCACAACAGAGGAGATGTTCCTAGAGCGTCTAGCTCTGGGTGTTGTAGCCATGCGTTCCGGGAAACAAACTCCCTCAGAAGGACAATGCAGATAGTGGAGTGCTATATTACACTGGCAGGCCCGAGGCAGGGTCTCCTCTTAGCCACGGACCCCAACCAGTTTTTGTGAAAACCTTATTTGGGGAGGTGGGGGGCATGTACACTTAGGGTATATAGTTCAGTTCACTTCAGTCGCTCAGTCGTGTCCAACTCTTTGCGACCCAAAGAGCCATCATTTGGAAGGAATGATGCTAAAGCTGAAACTCCAGTACTTTGGCCACCTCATGCGAAGAGTTGACTCATTAGAAAAGACTTTGATGCTGGGAGGGACTGGGGGCAGGAGGAGAAGGGGACGACAGAGGATGAGATAGCTGGATGGCATCACCTACTCGATGGACGTGAGCTTGAGTGAACTCTGGGAGTTGGTGACGGACAGGGAGGCCTGGCGTGCTGCGATTCACGGGGTCGCAAAGAGTCGGACACGACTGAGCGACTGAACTGAACTATATACCCTAAGTGTACATGCCCAAACTCACCTCCCCAAATTCCCTGAAACTAGTCTGAACAAAGGAAAAGAAGATATAATCAAAGTTAACCCATGATTCACACGCCTTAGGCCTAGGTAGTTATCAGTGGACAATTATCAATAGGCCTGTGGTCATACCCCAATAAGCATAATAGAATGTATGATTCTATTTGGTTATACAGATAATTAGGGTATTCCTTTAGGCAATGGAGAGTCTAGGTACAAGCCCTGGGGCTCTTCCTTCCGGGGGCCTGGTTTTCTAGTTGGTATGTTGTTTCCACAGATGCTGGGTATACAGCTCAAAGCCCACAGTCTGGCCCAAAATGGAGTCCTGCTTTCAAGATGGAGCCTGTTCTGTCTGTTTCCTCCTTCCTGGTGACCCGAGGTGGGTCAGCTGCTGAGCCCCATAGGATGTATTCTACATAAGGCCACTTCTCCAATATCAGGAAACATAGGCAGCCTAGATATCTAAAACATAGAAATAAACACAGAGGATTAGGAAAAATGAAAACAGAGGTAATAAAAACATTTCTTTTTGGAAATGTCATGAAGATCAAGTCAAGTAATACATAGTGTGAAAGTTGCTCATTGTGTCCGACTCTTTGTGACCCAATGGACCATATAGTCCATGGAATTCTCCAGGCCAGAATATTGGAGTGGGTAGCCTTTCCCTTCTCCAGGGGATCTGCCCAACCCAGGGATCGAACCCAGGTCTCCTGCATTGCAGGCAGATTCTTTACAGCTGAGCCACAAAGGAAGCCCAAGAATACTGGAGTGGGTAGCCTATCCCTTCTCCAGCCGATCTTCCCAACCCAGGAATCGAACCAGGGTCTCCTGCTTTGCAGGTGGATTCTTTACCAACTGAGCTATCAGGGAAGCTCCAGTAACCCATAAGGCTCTGACAAAGATGCTCATCTTAGTCCCACCTTGCTCTTGTCTGTCTTAATGTAGCCAAAGTCACCCTTGTATGTAGTTCTAAGAAGGATGGGTTTTAGAATTTTGAAAGTTATGATTTAAAAAATTTTAACTTACGTCCCTTCTAAGTTCATCCTTTATCCTGAAAGTTATATCTCAAAGCAGTTGAAACTGGATAAATATCTAATAAGCCCAATATCTTTAATATTCTAGGAGTTTAGTGCCCTTGGACTTCCCTGGTGGCTCAGACGGTAAAGCGTCTGTCTACAATGCGGGAGACCTGGGTTCGATCCCTGGGTCGGGAAGATCCCCTGGAGAAGGAAATGGCAATCCACTCCAGTACTATTGCCTGGAAAACCCCATGGACAGAGGAGCCTGGTAGGCTACAGCCCATGGGGTCGCAAAGAGTCGGACACGACTGAGCGACTTTACCTTACCTTATACTGATTAAGAAACAGGGACTCTGAATTCAGGCTTCTTGGATTTAATTCTCTTGATTCTAGCTTCATGAAGTTTGTCACCTGAAAAATGATTATAGTAAAGATACTCCTTCATAAAGGGGTGTGGTGAGGATTAAATGAATTCAGTCTCATTTTGTGTTTAGTACAGGATCTTCAGCACAGGAAGCACTTCATAAATATTAGCTTTTGTTAGTTTCACTGAGGATTCAGAAGAGGAGAATAAACAGCTGACATTATCTAGGGTGGAAGTTAAAAAAATAGAAAAGAAGCACACTTGTGAAGAGAAATGAGGTACATCAGGTGCACATATTTTGCCATTTTGCATGGAGTTAACATATCCAGGCAGACTCTCCTGAGTCCTATTCACAGTCAGGAGTACGGATATGGTGGGCCAATTAGACATTAAGGCCTTGATGAAATCATATCTTAAGAACTAAACTTTTTTTAAAACTCTTGCTCATGAGTTTCTAATCCCTATGTCATCAACCCAACTCATCAAAAATAAGTACATTTTTAAAGTCTTATTTGTGAAAGAGGACTTTCAGCTTTTCCTTGCTTTCTGAGTCATCTGCATGAGAAGCCCTGAGTAAATTATTTCTTCCATGAAAGTATTTCTTTTATCATGGAAAGGAAATGCTGAGTTATTCCTGTGGATCTGTAGCTCTCTAAAGAAAGAATCCAGTAGCTTTTCCTGAGATACAGGGCTTGCCCAGCAGGGAAAATAAAACTGATAAGTCTGGAGTTCAGTCTCCTTTGTCGACGGCCAGCCCCTGGCCTTAGGAACTGACTGGCAGCAGTTTGCAAATGTATGTGCTTGATGGGAAGCCTGCAGTGCCCTTTGTGCTTGAACCACAGGAGGCCTGATAGGGAAGCCAGAGTGTGCCACCCCTGACTACCTTAGTTTCCAAGCAGGAACAGGATGGGTAACTTTTCAGACAATACCCAACGTGAGCATTCAGTGTTTAACCTATTCTTCTTCTGGACCCAAGTAATAACTAGTTTTACACGCTTACCCACAAACCTACTGCCATGTAGAAACACAGATGCATGACCAGGTTTGAAGCTTTAGTTTCTGCACAGTCTGAATAAGTTTCTAGTCCGTTTTTGTGTCACCTCCCACCTAGCCTACTCTTAACAATTAATATTTATCCTCTCAACTGGCTTTCTAAAAAAAAAAGTGATAAAATCAAATGACTAGAAATCATCTTAATGACTAGAAATTATAGACCTTTCCTGCCAAATTGCTTTATCTGTGTGCTTCCCTCTGTCTCAGAGCTTAGGAGGACACCTGTGGGAGAGATAAAGCTATCTTCCATCAGTGGATTCAGTTTCATGATCTTTTCCAACACAAATGATCCCAGAAGAGTCATTTTTTAGGTTCCTTCTAATTGTAGTTTGTTTTCAGCTCAGCTGTGAGTGAAACTCTTTTCTTTTCCAACCCTTATTGAGTTAGACATTATAAGAGTTCATCAAACCCAATTAGAAAGACCATTTTCTAATTCTGAGCATGTAGAAATGAAGTACTTTCCCATCTGGGAAAATGTTTAGGTTTGGCCATGCAATTTACTCAGGTCAATGAAATCTGAATGGAAGTAATGTGTGTAGAAAGTGTTGGGAAGAAAATTTTTCTTCTATCATGTTAAGTTCAAGGGTTGGGGTACTGCAAATTAACTGTCAATAGACCAATTAACAAAAGTTCAGTGTCTACTTGAAGCAGGGGGCAGATTTGTTTGCTGTCCAGTATAATAATCTCCCTTTCTGTGGGGCAAAGATTGGGCAAGTATACTTATCTGATGTCATTCAGTTGCTAAGTCATGTCTGACTCTTTGTGACCCCATGAACTATAGCATGCTAGGCTTCCCTGTCCTTCACCATCTCCCGAAGTTTGCTCAAACTCATGTCTGTTGAGTCAGTGATCCAACCATTTCATCCTCTGTTGTCCCCTTCTCCTCCTGCCTTCAATCTTTCCCAGCATCAGATTCTTTTCCAATGGGTCAGCTCTCCACATCAGATGGCCAAAGTATTGGAGCTTTAGCTTCAGCCTCAGTTCTTCCAGTGAACACTCAGAGTTGATTTCCTTTAGGATTAGCTGGTTTGATCTTTATGGGGCCAAGGGACCTCTCAAGAGTCTGCTTCAACATCACAGTTTGGAAGCAAAAATTCTTTGCACTAAGCCTTCCTTATGGTCCAACTCTCACAACCATACAAGACTACTGGAAAAACCACCAGATACAAATACACACACAGAACACACCAGATACAAAAATCTATCATAAATTCCCTGTAAAACTTGGTATTAACCATGAAGGCATAAATGAATAGTGGGTTGATAGTGTAAAAATTTATTTCATGATTCTTGATTGCAGGTTTTTTCAACTGGTTCTTCTTGTATTTTAAGACTACTACTGCTTTATCTTGAACTAGTAGGTTAAGACTCAGCATATTCTTATTTATTTTTAAGATTTAAGGAACTCTGTGATCAGAAACATGTTTTCTTCATTTTGCAACCTAACTTCCTCTTTGGGTCTCAAATGGCATAGTCTATTTTAACTCTGGTTTCCTTCCCTTTCTGCATTCATATAGTGTTTGACTTTGCAAGACTTTCTACCCAATAAATGTTGCTATCTGTAATCAACTACTGCAGTTATTTTGTATCAGATTTAGAACTATTTGTATTATTGAGCCTCTAAAACAGGTCTAGAATTGAAGGAGGAAAGGAACAGGCTGAGCTGACTCAATCTTGAAAAAAAAGGAAACTACATCTTACATTCCCAGTAAACTTTGGACTATGTGCCTGGTAGCCATGGAGATCACATACCTACGGCCAAACAGACTTTCTGGACTGATAGACACCAGATTCCATACCAAGATTTCCCTTCGCCAGAAAGAATGTAATAACCCCCTTTGTAGTTAATCACCTTGTAATCTTCATGGTACCCACTGGCGTAGGTTACAATGTATAACCAGCTGACCCTTCTGATTATGAATCATGGCTGTAACCTGATTATATCTCCCTTTAACACTTTCCGGGCTAGGTTTAAGGAATTTGGGGAAGTGGGCTTGAGCAGTACACTTCAGGTATATAAAGTTTTCACCAAAGTCAGTCAGGTCCCTGGCTAAAGAGGAAACTCTGCCTCAGACCTGCCGGTTTAATAAACTGGACTCCTCCATCCACGCTGTCCTGAGTGAGTGTCTCCTGGAGAGTTTGGCTATAACTGCATGAAAATACTAATGGTTTGTAGTCAGTTGCTCAGTTATGTCTGACTCTTTGTGACCCAATGGACTGCAGCACTCCAGGCTTTCCTGCCCTTCATGATCTCCCGAAGTTTGCTCAAACTCATGTTCATTGAGTCAATGATGCCATCCAGCCACCTCATTCTCTGTCATCCCCTTCTCCTCCTGCCTTCAATCTTTCCCAACATCATGGTCTTTTCCAGTGAGTCTGTTCTTCGAATCAGGTGGCCAAAGTATTGGAGCTTCAGCTTCAACATTAGTCCTTCCAATGAATGTTTAGGGTTGATTTCCTTTAGGATTGACTGGTTTGATATTCTTGCTGTCCAAGGGACTCTCAAGAGTCTTCTCCAGTACCACCGTTCGAAAACATCAGTTCTTTGGTGCTCAGCCTTTTTTATTGTCTAGCTCTCACATCTGTACATAACTACCAGAAAAACCATTCAATTCAATTCAATTCAGTCGCTCAGTCGTGTCCGACTCTCTGCGACCCCATGAACCTCAGCACGCCAGGCCTCCCTGTTCATCACCATCTCTCGGAGTTCACCCAGACTCACATCCATTGAGTCAGTGATGCTATCCAGCCATCTCATCCTCGGTCGTCCCCTTCTCCTCCTGCCCCCAATCCCTCCCAGCATCAGAGTCTTTTCCAATGAGTCAACTCTTCGCATGAGGTGGCCAAAGTACTGGAGTTTCAGCTTTAGCATCATTCCTTCCAGAGAAATCCCAGGGTTGATCTCCTTAGCTTTGACTATATGGACCTTTGTAGGCAAACTAATGTCTCTGGTTTTTAATATGCTGTCTAGGTGTTTCACTGCTTTTCTTCCAAGGAGCAGTTGTCTTTTAATTTCATGGCTACAGTCACTGTCTACAGTGATTTTGGAGCCCAAGAAAATAAAGTCTGTCACTGTTTCCATTGTTTACCCATCTCTTTGTCATGAAGTGATGGGTCAGGATGCCATGGTCTTTGTTTTTTGAATATTGAGTTTTAAACCAGCTTTTTCACTATATATCTTACAAAATATTTGGCACATTATATATTATATATATTTTTATTTACAAAAATATTTGGCTATATATGTACAACATATATGTGCATGCTAAGTCACTTCAGTTGTATTCTCCCAATCCCTCCCAGCATCAGAGTCTTTTCCAATGAGTCAACTCTTCGCATGAGGTGGCCAAAGTACTGGAGTTTCAGCTTTAGCATCATTCCTTCCAGAGAAATCCCAGGGTTGATCTCCTTAGCTTTGACTATATGGACCTTTGTAGGCAAACTAATGTCTCTGGTTTTTAATATGCTGTCTAGGTGTTTCACTGCTTTTCTTCCAAGGAGCAGTTGTCTTTTAATTTCATGGCTACAGTCACTGTCTACAGTGATTTTGGAGCCCAAGAAAATAAAGTCTGTCACTGTTTCCATTGTTTACCCATCTCTTTGTCATGAAGTGATGGGTCAGGATGCCATGGTCTTTGTTTTTTGAATATTGAGTTTTAAACCAGCTTTTTCACTATATATCTTACAAAATATTTGGCACATTATATATTATATATATTTTTATTTACAAAAATATTTGGCTATATATGTACAACATATATGCGCATGCTAAGTCACTTCAGTTGTATTCTGACCCTTTGTGATCCCTTGCATGGTAGCCCAGGTTCCTCTGTCCATGGGATTCTCCAGGTGAGAATACTGGGGTGGATTGCCATGCCATCCTCCAGGGGATCTTCCCAACCCAGGGATGAAACCTGAGCTTTTTATGTCTCCTGTATTGGCAGGCTGGTTCTTTACCACTAGTGCCATCTGGGAAGCTATGTACATATATAATGTAAAATATATAATGTGCCCAGTATTTTGTAAGCAAAATCTTATTTAATAATGTTAAATTGTGCTTAAGACACCCAGTTCTTAGGATTCAAATAGCTGTAAATGCTGCTCAATTGTCAGACCCCTAAATTGTGAGTAGTACAAGTTTTGTGTTTATTAGGTCTAAAGTCATATATAGATATTGCTACTCTACTATTTCCCCCAAGACAAAGTGCAGCAACTGGACCGAATAGTGACATTTAATTTTGCTGTCTCATGGAGTAAGGATTCAGGTGTTAAATATCTGAGTTTATATTTGTAAAAAAAAAAAATCCACAGGAAATTACATTTCTCGATCATTCATAATGCCCAAAATAATTTTAATCATGTTTACCTTGTAAGAAAAAGAAGTATATCTGTGGCTTAAAAATAATATATTGTCTATCAATCAATGTCAATGTCAATATGCAAAAATGACATGATATGTAGACATCTTTCCCACAGTGTCTATAGCTCATTTTAGAACCTAGACTGTGGGTTTAGGCTCTAATGCCCTGTAGTACTACTGGTTTCTGTTTTATTATTTCCAAGCTTTGACATGCTTTGAAAATCATCTAGTTTCATTTCCTCATTTTAGAGATGATAAAAGGAAGGCCCAGAAGAGATAAAATTAACTCAATGAAGCCATTGAAGAATAGGAAAGAAGAGTGTAAAATCACACTGCTAGACAAGATTTTCCTTCATAATTAATTTGAAAATTCCATGTCTAATCTGGAACGAAATATATCCTGTAAAAGAAAATTCCTTGAATACCATGGATAATGCATTCTAATATCTAACAACGTCTCTAGTCAGAAGTGTCATTCTTGAGTGTAATAACCTCTTTTCATGCAAATTAAGCTTATTTCCACTTGTTAGATGCTTAATAGAGATGGATGATAGTCACTTTAATAATTACAATCACACTCGGGCATTAAAATATTTTTCCGTATTAACTGATTCTCCATTATTTTCTTTGCATTTCCTAAAGAATCCAACACCCTTGATTTTTTTTTTCTTTTTAAAATTCATTTATTTTTAAATGAAGGATACTTGTTTTACAATATTTTGTTGGTTTCTGCTATTCATCATTGTGAATCAGCTATAGATGTACACATATCCCCTCCCCCTTAACTCCCCTTCCCACCTCCCACCTCTTCCCACCTCTCTAGGTTGCTGCAGAGCTCAAGTCTGATTTCCCTGAGTCATACAGCAGATTCCTTTTGGCTCTTTATTTTACATATGGTAGAAGGCAATGGCAGCCCACTCCAGTACTCTTGCCTGGAAAATCCCATGAATAGAGGAGCCTGGTAGGCTGCAGTCCATGGGGTCACTGAGGGTCGGACATGACTGAGCGACTTCACTTTCACTTTTAACTTTCCTGCATTGGAGAAGGAAATGGCAACCCACTCCAGTGTTCTTGCCTGGAGAATCCCAGGGATGGGGGAGCCTGGTGGGCTGCCGTCTATGGGGTCGCACAGAGTCGGACACAACTGACGCGACTTAGCAGCAGCAGCAGTGTATGTTTCCATGCTACTCTCTCCATTTGTTCCACCTTCTCCTTCCTCCCCACCACCTGTGTTCATAAATCTTTTCTCTCTGTCTGTATCTCAGTTGCTGCCCTGCAAATAGATTAAACAGTACCATCTTTCTAGATTCCATGTACATGTGTTAATATATGATATTTGTTTTTCTATTTCTGAATTACTTCACTCTGTATAAAAAATAGGCTCTAGGTTCATCCTCTTCATTAGAACTGATTCAAATGTGTTCCTGTTTATGGCTGAGTAATATTCCATGGTATATACGTACCAAAGTTCTAGATCCATTTATCTGTAGATGGACAGCTAGGTTCCGTCCATGTCCTAGCTATTGTAAATAGTGCTTCAGTGAACATTGGGGTACATATATCTTTTTCAGTTTTGGTTTCTTCAGGGTAAATGCCTAATAGAGGAATTGTTGGGTCATATGGTAATGTTATTCCTAGTTTTTTAAGAAATCTCCATACTGTCTTCTATAGTGGGTGTATCCATTTGCATTCCCACCAACAGTGTAAGAGGGTTCCCTTTTCCCCAAACTCTCTCCACCATTTATTGTTTGTAGATTTTTTGATGATGGCTATTCTGACAGGTGCAAGGTAGTTTTGATTTGCATTTCTCTAATAACTGATTCCAGTGGTCATGTACGGATGTGATAGTTGGACTGTGAAGAAAGCTGAGCACTGAAGAATTGATGCTTTTGAACTGTGATGTTGGAGAAGACTCTTGAGAGTCCCTTGGACTGTAAGGAGATCCAACCAGTCCATTCTGAAGGAGATCAGCCTTGGGATTTCTTTGGAAGGAATGATGCTAAAGCTGAAACTCCAGTACTTTGGCCACCTCATGCAAAGAGTTGACTCTGATGCTGGGAGGGATTGGGGGCAGGAGGAGAAGGGGATGACAGAGGATGAGATGGCTGGATGGCATCACTGCCTCGATGGACATGAATCTGAGTGAACTCCAGGAGTTGGTGATGGACAGGGAGGCCTGGTGTGCTGCGATTCATGGGGTCGCAGAGTCGGACATGACTGAGAGACTGAACTGAACTGAATAACTGATTTGCATTTCTCACTGTAGTTTTGATTTGCATTTCTCTAATAATGAGCATCCTTTTATGTGTTTAGTAGCCATCTGTATGTCTTCTTTGGAGAAATGTCTGTTTAGGTGTTTTGCCCCCTTTTGGATTGAGTTGTTTTTCTGGTATAGAATTGTATGAGCTACTTATATATTTTGGAAATTAATCCTTTGTCAGTTGTTTCATTTGCTATTATTTTCTCCCGTGCTGAGGGTTGTCTTTTCACCTGTTTATAGATTGCTTTGCTGTGCAAATGCTTTTAAGTTTAATTAGGTCCCATTTGTTTATTTTTATTTCCATTACTCTAGGAGGTGGGTCATAGAAGATCTTGCTGTGATTTATGTCATACAATGTTCTGCCTATGTTTTCTTCTAAGAGTTTCTATATGTTAATTTTGTATCCTGTGACTTTACTAAATTCACTGATTAGCTCTAGTAATTTTGTGATAGTATCTTTAGGGTTTTCTATGTATAGTATCAAGCAGTGAGAGTTTTACTTCTTTTCCAATCGGGATTTCTTTTACTCTTTTTCTTCTTTGACTGCCATAGCTAGGACTTCCAAAACTTTGTTGAATCATAGTGGTGAGAGTGGGCACCATTTCTTGCTCCTGATCTTAGAGGGAATGCTTCCAGGTTTTCACCAGCGAGAATGATGTTTGCTGTGGATTTGTTATATATATGGCCTTTATTATGTTGAGGTAGGTTCCTTCTATGTCCAGGTTTTGAAGCATTTTTATCATAAACAGGAGCTGAATTTTGTTGAAAGCTTTTTCTGCATCTATTGAGGTTGTCATATGGTTTTTATCTTTCAGTTTGTTGATACGGTGTATAACATTGGTTGCTTTGTATATATTGAAGAATCTTTGCATCCCTGGGATAAACCAGACTTGATCATGAAACACCTTTTTTTCGAACCTCAGTCTTTGCTTCCCTTTGTTAGTTGCTGACCAGAAATGTGCATATCACGATAGCAGCTTTATCTGGGGTTTACTGGTCTCATGGTCAAGGGCAGAACTTCAAGGGTGGCAGAGCTCTATCATGAACACTTAGAAATTCTGTTTGGAATTGGCGTATGTCCTGTAAGATCTTATTGGCTGAAGTGAGTATCTTGGTCAAGCTCAAAGTCATTGGGGTAGGGAAGTATACTATGCCCATCAGTGAGCATGGCAAGGGGAGGGAGGAAATAAACAGTTATGAACAAATAATGGCCTCTACCACATGCAGTAACCCACCTACAGTTGTGAAAGTGAAAGTGAAGTCGCTCAGTCGTGTCCGACTCTTTGCGACCCCATGGACTGTAGCCCACCAGGCTCCTCCGTCCATGGGATTCTCCAGGCAAGAATACTGGAGCGGGTTACCATTTCCTTCTCCAGGGGATCTTCCCAACCCAGGGATCGAACCCAGGTCTCCTGCATTGCAGGCAGACGCTTTAACCTCTGAGCCAGCAGGGAAGCCTACAGTATTCCTCCTCAATTCAGTCTCACACAACTTCTCTCACAAACAAGATCACTACAAGTCCTCAGTAGCCCTGGGATTATTAAAAGCTGAGGTGAGGGAGGAATTAGTGAACTTCTCAGAAAAATGAGTCTTGAGGAATATATTAAATTCTCTAAAAGTGGGGAAGAAAGGAAGAGCATACTTACTCTGAGAATTCCAGAGAACAAAACAGCTGGGAATCCTTCTGAATGACTAGTTTCCTATTTCTCGAACATAGAAGCTCTTCCTGAGAATGTCTCAACTGCAGGGCAATGATTTGTTTTATGGTCCCCTCTACCCTGTTGCTGTACAACTGCAAACTTCTTGAAGGCAGGCATCATCTCTCTTTGGTCTGTGATTACCCAGCTCCCAACACAGTGCCTTGAACACAGTAGGCACTCAGAATGCTTGAGGGGCATGTCAGTTCAGTTCAGTCGCTCAATCATGTCTGACTCTTTGCGACTCCATGAACTGCAGCACGCCAGGCCTCCCTGTCCATCACCAACTCCCGGAGTTTACCCAAACTCATGTCCATTGAGTCGGTGATGCCATCCAATCATCTCATCCTCTGTCATCCCGTTCTCCTCCTGCCCTCAATCTTTCCCAGCATGTGCTTGTGTTCAAAAAGGTCTCATTTAGCTATTTGAGTCCTTTTGGTCCTTCTGCTGAGTGGAGACTGATGCAATATTAACTAGCACACTGTCATTTTCTAATTCCCAACTCACGCATGTTCTGGAGACATCACTTCTCTTGTGTGTGCATGCTCGCTTGTGTCCAACTCTTTGTAACTCTATGGACTGTTGCCTGCCCAGCTCCTCTGTCTTAGGAATTTTCCAGGCAAGCATACTTGAGTGGGTTGCCATTTCCTATTCTAGGGGATCTACCTGACCCAGGGATCGAACATCTCTTGCATCTCCTGCATCGACAGGTAGATTCTTTACTACTGAGCCACCTGGGAAGCCAAGTCTTCCTGGATTTGACTTTTGTTGATCCCTTTGCTAGGAAGCCATCCCTCTTTGCCTCTTCTAGAAAAATCCTACTTGTTTCAAGTCTCTACAAGGAGGTCACTCATTCTGTCTCTAACTCTTTGTAATAGTCAAAGGAATAAAATGAGTGAATGAGTGGGGAAAAAATTTAGCTTACTCAATAGTTTAGATTTAATTCATAGCAATTTGAAGCTTCTCTCATCTATAAGATTTGGAACTTTAAGTTGTTTTGATTTGATATTTTTGATTAATCAGATTTATTTGTTCTTTTCATATTTTAACTTGGAATCAGTCATTCTTTAGTCACTTTTTTCAATGTCATATTGAGGCTTTAATAATATATTAAATCCTTTGTGGATATTCTTTCTTTATCCCCCATATGTAAACTGTTGGTCTAACAAGTTTATAAGCCCAGTGCTGCCCAAGGCTTTAGTCTTATTTTTGTGCACATTTAGGTTTCTGCCTTTTTGAAAACTCAAAACCATGGCATGATCTGAGGGAACAGCACTGAGACATGCATATTATCATACATGAAACAGATCACCAGTCCAGGTTTGATGCATGAGACAGGGTGCTCAGGGCTGGTGCACTGGGATGACCCAGAGGGATGGGATGGGGAGGGAGATGGGAGGGGGATTCAGGATGGGGAACACATGTACACCCATGGCTGATTCATGTCAATGTATGCCAAAACCACTACAATATTGTAAAGTAATTAGCCTCTAATTAAAACAAATACATTAAAAAAAACCCTCAAAATTCAAAATGGACCTCATTCTCTCTGACAAGTCCTAATAGGATAGATATGCCTGTAACAGTATGGATTTCAAGGATATACAGAATGCATTAAAAAAAAAAGTGTACCAATGGATTATTATTATGGAGAATCACTGCAGATGGTGACTGCAGCCATGAAATTAAAAGACACTTGCTCCTTGGAAGAAAAGCTATGACCAACCTAGACAACATATTAAAAAGCAGAGACATTACTTTGCCAACAAAGGTTTGTCTAGTCAAAGCTATGGTTTTTCCAGTATGGATGTGAGAGTTGGACTGTAAAGAAAGCTGAGCGCTGAAGAATTGATGGTTTTGAACTGTGGTGTTGGAAAAGACTCTTGAGAGTCCCTTGGACTGCAAGGAGATACAACCAGTCCATCCTAAAGGAAATCAGTCCTGAATATTCATTGGAAGGACTGATGCTGAAGCTGAAGCTCCATTACTTTGGCTACCTGTCATTTGAAAAGACCGTGATGCTTGGAAAGATTGAAGGCGGGAGGAGAAGGGGACGACAGAGGATGAGATGGTTGGATGGCATCACTGACTCAACAGACATGAGTTTGAGTAAGCTCTGGAAATTGGTAATGGATAGGGAAGCCTGGTGTGCTGCAGTTCATGGGGCCACAAAGAGTCAGATGTGACTGAGCGACTGAACTTAACTGAAGAGAAAAATGGAATTGTATCTTTCAAGATGATAGAGAAGAAATTAGGGTCCGACTTATAGCTTATCAGAGAAGCCTAATGACCCGGCCTAATACAAATAAAAAGCGAGCTTTCTGAGAAGTCTTAGTTCTAGTAGAGATGGCCAATGCCTGGACTCAGGAACCAACTGCCTTGGTTTGAATCCATCTCCATTGCATGACTTGAGCAAGTGACTGATGCCCCCTGTGCCTCAGTTTCCTCATCTATAAGATTAGGGGTGATAATTGTTCACATTACAAGGCTGTTATGTGTAATAAATGAATTAATAGACACGAAGCACTTAGAACAGTGCTGGGCAAGTGCTAAGAAGTGTTATTTCTACTTTGGAATTTCTTTCACTTTTTTTTTTTTCACTCTTTTAACTTGGAGGAAAAAAATCCTTGTTCTCACATTTCTGAGTTTGGAGTGGTAAAAATCAGTTAACAGTATGAGGCTTTGAATTTCTACTTAGATGTTGCTGCTGCTGCTGCTAAGTCGCTTCAGTCGTGTCCGACTCTGTGCGACCCTAGAGACGGCAGCCCACCAGGCTCCCCAGTCCCTGGGATTCTCCAGGCAAGAACACTGGAGTGGGTTAGATGCAGCTAACCACCGCAAATTCCATCCTAGTCTCTCTCCCCTCTCCTACCCACAACCATTGGAGGATGCTGCCCTCTGGTGGTCACTCATTACTGCTCTCTCACTCAGACTCAGGCCAGAATTTTGTCTCCATTTTCTTGTGACTCGGGCTTCCCCGGTGGCTCAGAGGGTGAAGAATCTGCCTGCAATGTGGGAGACCTGAGTTAGATATCTGGGTTGGGAAGATCCCCTGCAGAAGGAAATGGCTACCCACTCCAGTACTCTTGCCTGGAGAATTCCATGGACAAAGGAGCCTGGCAGGCTACAGACCATGGGGTCGTAAATAGTCTGACACTACTGAGTGACTTTCACTTTCTTGTAACTTAAAGGTGAATTTATCAGAAGCTAAAGTATTTCCCTCTGGGCATTACTTGAAACATAACTGCTTGATCATAGAAACACATGCAGATTTCAAAAACTGGACTGATAATTAATATAATTTGTATTTAAATGGCTATACACTTAGAGGATAATATATGAGATTATAACATGTATTGTCTAAGTCCTTTTATTGACTTGTTTGAAAATAAGATAAATATTTATATAGTAGCCAACTACTTGAGGAATCAAGTAGATATCTCTTTAATATCTAAGGGTCCTCTTAGAAAAAAGTATGAATGCTAGTATAGGTATTGTATTTCATATTAAAATTTAATTTTTTATACTAAAATTTTTATTATTATGGCAAAGTGTTTTCTAGAATTGAGGAACCAAAGTCATTAGAAATTATGCAAGTATATGAAGTCTATTAATATTGTAGGTTTTATATTTTTCATCATCAAAGCATCTTTAGTTAATGCTCCAGCTTCCTAAACCCTATGTCTTCAGGAATCTCATAAACAGATATTTATTTTCCAGTGAAATTATGAAAAAATGATTCTTTGCTCTTTTGAAAGCATATAATTCTGGGATGCAGTTTGAGGCAGTTAGCTCACCTCTGCTGAGTGAACTGTTATGTAATTCCCAGCACCAAAAAAAGAACATCAGATCAGTGACTATTTATTTACACATTTGTTATCGTTTCTACTTGAGAATAAAGAATGAGTTTGAACTCTAAAAGCTGAGCCTGCAGGAAGCCCCATCAGTCTCTCCACACTTCTGCTGTCATTTCTATTGTAGGGAAAACATTACTCAAACCACAGGCTCCAAACTCCCAGGTAACTGAAGCCAGCAGGAAGCTCTGTTTGATATCAAGTATGTTCTTTATCAACCTTTTTGTTGTGATGGGAAGCAATGAACTAACTTTACTTTTATCTTGCCCTGTTTTAACATAACCCAGTAGGTGAATGCTTTATTGGTGTTCTTTGGCTAAACTCTTTGATATACACTGTCTTTGCGGTCATAAATTTTCCATACAAAACAATTAATGGTTTTTCATCAGTCCATTCCAACCAGAAAGTATTACAGGTTCATAGGGTTTTTTTTTTTTTTTTAAATTAAAAGTGTATTTAAAATTTTGCTTATAAGAATTGTGACATTGAAAATACAGCTTGATTTTTCTTATTGTATTCTGGGAGACAGCAGCCCCTCTGCCATCAACAGAGACTCAAACATAACAATGCAATCTTGAACTTTGGGGTCAACATTACAGACTCTACTGAACACTCAGTCTCAATGCTTTTTATTTTTTATATTCAAAAGACTTATGTAAGATAAGGAAATGAAGAATCTTTATTTTTTTCCTTCAAGAGTAGTTGATTTTCAATAAGCAAGCTCGTGGTGCTTACACTGTGGAGTTCATTAAATGAGTGTACATCTAATGCTCATTGTGGTTTTGACACGCCACTAAACCATAAATGAAATCTATTCTTGTTCTCTGTACAATATTATTTGCATAACCTTGTTTGGGTTCAGTATCTGTGCTTTACGGGGAAGAAACAAAGTTGAATAAAATATACAAGCTTTAAACAAAACATTTAAATCTTAAACATGTAAGATTTAGCAGGTTCTTAAGTTCATGTCTTTATCTTGCATTGTTTTCTATAACGCTTCATCTATTTTGGATGCTAGGTTATAAATCCCCAGAATCTAAATAATCTAAGGCAAGGAATTCTGAATTTCTTAACAGAAACAAGAAAAATAGCAAGAAAACTTTACTGTTTTATTTTAGCCCAACATTGAAGATTTTATAGTATCGTTTGCAATTTACAACTTACCAATTACTCAAATACCAATTATTTCAGAGCTCTCTTCATTCCAGTATTAGAGATAGTACATGTATTTAAAAGCTTAATATCCTCCCCCAGAACCATTGTAATCTTTTCACAATTCTGAATTTGTGTAGTGAGTAGACTTCCACCAAGTGTTATTGCCAGAATATAAAAAGAGTATTATAAAAAGATGCCATTACAGAGAAATAAGGTGATTTTTCTATTGGAGTTTTCATTTTAAGTCAGAATGTCTCAGCCTCGGTGCTACTGGCACTTGGGGCTGATGATTCTTTGTTGTAGGTGGCAGTCTTGTGCATTGTAGGATGCTTTGCAGCCTTGGCCTCTGCCTCCAGGTGACAGTAACGCCTCTTCCTCCATTGTTACAACCAAAAATGTGTCTAGACGTTGCCAGATGCCCGTTATGTTCCCCAGCCCCATCAGAACCATTGTCTTAAACCAATACACTGTGTACCCATTGTTTTTCTTCCAACACCTCCAGTCAGGAGTTTGCCATGTCCCGTGGCTTCCAAGGGGAGAGGTAGGATACGTGGTCACAAGTACATTTTTCTACCTCTTTCTATTCCTCACCTCCACCGTAACATATCTCCTCATAAACACACATGTGTTGTAGCTCACTTTTCATCTTATTATGGTGGCCATCAGCGGAGGAGCATAGACAAATGGGGCCATGCAAAGAGCATGGTTGAAATACCAGCAGGCCTGTGTTATATTTCTGACTACCTTCCCTAAGCCTGTGCTTTAGAACTGTGGTGCTGGAGAAGACTCTTGAGAGTCCCTTGGACAACAAGGAGATCAAGCCAGTCCATCCTAAAGGAAATTAGTCCTGAATATTCATTGGGAGGGCTGATGCTTCTGATGAAGTGAAGCTCCAATACTTCGGCCATTGATGTCAAGAGCTGACTTGCTGGAAAAGACCCCGATGCTGGGAAAGGTTGAGGGCAGGAGGAGAAGGGGGCAACAGAGGACGAGATGGTTGGATGGCATCACTGACTCAATGGATGTGTTTGAGTTTGAGCAGACTCCAGGAGATAGTGAAAGATGGGGAAGCCTGGCATGCTGCAGTCCATGGGATCACAGAGTCAGGTGACTTAGCAACTGAACAACAACAACGAAGCCTGTGTTAGTTCAGCCTCGAAAAGATGATCACACGTGCACTACATGGAAAGGAAAATACTTTCTTTGTGGCAGCTGTGAGTTAGGTGATGGATTTAGACCTTTCCGCTCTATTTGCCCAACACTGAAGTTCCCATTTTACAGATAAAGAAACTGGGTCTCTGACAAAATAACTTTGCAAGGGCACACTGGTGTTAAGTAGGGAAATCAAGTCTTTGAGCTTTCAAGTTGCCAACACATTTCATACAGTTCCTGAAACAAAGCAAGTTTTTCAAACATTATTTATCCACTTGTCTTAGGGAGGGCCAAAGAGTAGTCCATTGAAATTTTATTCCATCAAAAGACAAATGGAGCAAAGTGTTAACCTTATCATTAATAACTCAAAATACTCTGGTACATTTAGAATTATTTTCAGAGTCCTATGCCTTCTTATCTTCTTGGTAAGGTTCATACTATTCAATTAGTTGGAAAGGTTTCTGCTGGTGGGAGTTTGTTAAGCATTTTTACTAAAATGTGTGCGTGTTTCTGTGGCTCCTGCCTGCTCTTTCTCCTCCTGGTTGCTTTTACATTTGTGTTCTGTTTTTAATCACTAGCAGCATGAAGCTGACAGATGCAAAAGTAGGTCTGTCAGAGAATCCTTGAGCTGTTGCAAGGACAACTTTGACACATCTGTTTTTAAAGGAAACAGGTATAAGTAGCTATAAGAGTTGAAAAAAATTTTTTTTCAGATTAAAAAAATATTCACTGGGGAAAGGAACTTGGAGTGGATGAGTGAGATAAAATTAAAAAAAAAATTTAAAGATGGTTGCTTTTTCAAGGAAGTTTGTATTTCCATCATTTCTACTGGAATACGATGTGAAAATGTCTTGGTATTGGAGTCCAGAGCAGAGGGAGAAGCAGGATTCCATGTTGAAACAATGCCTTGCTAGACACGTCCTCACCTTCTTACTGGCTTTCTTACTGAGCATCATCTCAGTCCTATGAGTTTGTGGCCAGAGGAAGAGGTGGCAGCAAATGACAGAACCCACTGGCAGGATGGTGCCCTGATATGAAGGACGGGATAGCCACGTTTCCTTCTGCCCACTCACTTTGTCTCTTTGCATTTCTTCAGCCCTTTAGAAGCACAACTTTATTTCTAGACTTATGTTATCCCAGAGCTGAAAGGCTTCAATATTTATTAAGGATGTGTGACTAAGTCGCTTCAGTCATGTTGGACTCTTTGGGACCCCATGGAATGTAGCCCACCAGGCTCTTCTGTCCATGGGATTCTCCAGGCAAGAATACTGGAGTGGGTTGCCATTTCTTCCTCCAGGGGAATCTTCCCAGACCAGGGACGAACCTATGTCAACTGCAGTACAGGCAAATTCTTCACTGTTGAGCCACTGGGGAAGCCCATTCAATGGTTAGAAGTTTTATTTAAACAAACAAAAACCCTCTTTAAAATCTTTATATGGATTCCTTGCCCCTGGAGAAAAGTTTCATGCAGAAAATATGGCTCCACCATGGTCAAAGCTGGGTGACCCAGGCTATAGCTCACTGATATACCCACTCCAAAGTACATGCACTCAGATGTGTACCCCTTGAACACCACAAGGGCTCCTGGGAACCCTCCATTCAAACCCTACATGGAAGAAAGCCCTCCTAATATGGCAGCTGCTACTGCCTGGTCTGGGTGGGACATTCGTGACCACACTGGTCTCTGGACCCATAGCACCTCTGCGAAGAATCAAATACAAAGTCATTCATTGGCCACCAGACCATCTCTGCTAAGATTTCAGACCTCCTCACGCAGAAGGGGTGAGGGGTCAGGGTTGTGGGTGGGCAAGATGCTTCTAGTCTGATGACTTTCATTCCGGTTACAAAGTGTTAGTCTCTCAGTCATGTCTGACTCTTTGCGACTCCATGTACTGTAGCCCCCCAGGCTCCTCTGTCCATGGGATTCTCCAGGCAAGCCTGCTGTAGTAGGTTGCCATTCCCTTCTCCAGGGTATCTTCCCAACCCAGGAATCGAGCCCAGGTCTCCTGCATTGTAGGCAGATTCTTTACTGTCTGAGCTACACGAGAAGTCAAAGAGCTTCTGAAAATACTTCTCCAGGTTTTGGTTACATAGAAATGAAAATTCCTACCAAGTAGCTTTTAGAAATAGTTGATGTTTTTCATTTTGAAAACGTTGCCTGGAATTTATCCAATTCTTGTGATATTGCTTCTGTGTGGCAACATTTGAAATCACATATTCATTATAGAGAAAGAAAGTCTTAGACACAAAAAAGGTAAATATCACCACCAAATGGAAGCTGTGTCAGATCATGAATTCCTGAGTGATTTTCTAAATATTAGTTTAAATGGCATTTATGAGCATTTTTAATTGATGAAAAACAATTATGCTGTCAGTTTACATTGGTAACCATGAAGACAAAATTTAATAAGATGGAGAATATACCAAATGAGAGGAAAATGTGTGGAAAATTAAAATGACAAACTGAGTTGGAGGTTTTTATAAAAACCATTTGTGTACACGATGATGGAGCCAAATGAAATATGGACTCAACTTGCCAGAAAAGAATTTCAAATTTTTATAGAAAACCACTTCATAAATATAAAATTACACTTTCATATTTACACGTGCCATTTTTCTATAAATCTTAATATTTATTGTCTGTGTTTTCAGCTATCATTTATTTTATTTACATTTACATTTTAGTGGTTTTGGATGTAGACAATTTGTCTGATTTAAAAAGTTTTGAGTGAATTTCCTTAAAGTTAAACTTCTCACCATCTATAATGTTTCTGGAAAAATGTAAAAGACAGATATGCTTTTTAATAAAGTAAGAATTCCTATGATTTGCTAGCAGAGACTTAGGAATCTGTCACAATATGAAGCAAATCGGTGTTTGTAATATTTGATTTTACATCTGTGATTCTGAAATCCTTCCTGTTTAGACATAAAGTGAGAAAATGTATTTGCACTCACAACAGGAGCCATATATGTACCTATAAAGATATGCTGACATCAAAGTGCAGTGTACATGCGTCTATGTGTGTGCCTGTTGGCGAGGGTGTCTTGCCCTGCGTCTTCCCTCTAGTTTTACCCCAAGCATATCAGGGAATTTTGAGAGACTGCTGGAGCGAGATGTTGGGAGCATTCTGTGGGGATGGTCAGCACACTCTGATAAGCTGATTCACAGCTTGACGGGCAGGCCGTTGGCACCCACAGTGAGTGGCTCTGGCTGCAGCTCCAAGGCATGAGATGTGGGTCCTTCCAAAAGCAAACAACCTTCGACCCACAGGCTTCATCTGGGCCCATCAGGTCAACAGTTGTTTCCCAGAACATCGACAATTGTCTTTCTCCTTGTGTCAGGAGCCTCTTGAAACATTATACGAGGATAATTAAGTGGTGAATAAGGGTCAATGTGGACAAATAAATCAAACTGATAGTTTGAACACAGACTGATTGAGCAAAAACAAGGAATTCTGCCATGCCTGTTACCACAGTGCTTGATGTGAACTGACTTCGTCACCATTACATCCCAAGGCAGCAAGTGGGAGACAAAAGCTGAGCAAAGAGACATGGGATTTAATTGTTCAGCTTTATTTTGAAATAAAGACATGCCGTGCATCCATTTACTTGACTTTAAGGGAGCACAAAACCAAACCCATTCTTAAGCATGCTAATTGAGTTAGAAGAGGCTTTCCTCTCGTATAACAGAGATGCAAAAAAATGCCAGTGAAATTATCAGACTTTTAGAAGTTCAGAGTTAAAAAGTATGATGAGCCATTAAATCTCTGTGTCTGTTGAGACAGATTAAATCTATCTATACATGTAATAATCTTGTCAATATTTCAAAACATATCTTACACACCTACAAGTGGTAAATGTTTATGCAGTAAGAAACCATTGATATCAAATATATTAATTTAGGGAGGAGGTTTTGTTAGCAGAAGGGCAGCCTAGAAATCAGGAGAAGAATAGGAGAAAGGAAGAGAAAGACAGAAAAGCCTTAAAAAGGCTGCTGTGTGTCCATAGGGTTGTACTAAGTAGCAGCATCTTTAGAAAATACATGTAAAGAAAGAAAAAATCTATTAGCAAGAATAAAGAATTTTTTTGCGGCAAACATGCAGCTGGACTATTTGGGTATTGAAATTCACTTTTCCTAGTGGTCTAAATTTGACTTCACTTTCCCCCTCTAAGTCTACAGAAATAAATTATTAATGAGCAATGTTAATTATTTCAGTTGTGCTCTAAGACTTTTGTCTCAACTTACCGTGTGGCATTTGTATCAGACTGTGTAAGACCCTGCATTTCATAACATGTATCTTTGCACATGAACAGCATCAACCTTATAAATGGTAGCAATTAAAAGAGTCTCATATATAAAGTGAAAAAAAATGAGTTACATCAACCCTTATCAAGCAATTAGTAAGAGTTACCATAAAGAATTATTTTATAAGCTTAATCAACAAAAAAATTTATAGAGAGGAATGAGAAATCAGCCACTTTCTACTCTTCTGCTCATTTGCTATTTTCTAGTTAGACCCCTTGAAGATGTTGGCAATACAGTGAATAGCGACTGAGAACAGTGATTTATAAATTTAAAGACAATTAAATGATATTTGCTTGGAAGTACTGATTATATATCCATTCCCATATCTGGGCATCTGTCTTCATTTTTTTAAGTATAGTTATAAATATCAATATGCTTAGATCAATGAAAATAACACGATTTGTCATTGATGTTGTCTTTGAACAGTGTTAATATAAAATAACTACCAAGAAACAATTCTCTTGGGAGAGGTAGCTACTTACTGCAGTGCTCCTGGGTTCCTCCTCCCCCTCACAAATAATTTCATATAAAGAATTTAAGAGAAGCTCATCTGTGAGCAGTCTGCCCTGAGAAAGTAGGTTAAGAAAGGTGTAATGGATTATGGAGGGAGATGAAGGCAAGTTTTACACCATATCCAATCAGGCTTTTTCTTAAAGGTCAGGACATTCTGTCTGGGTCCATTTGTGTTTTTGATTCTGCCGTTTCACTATTCAGGAACACAATGTAACTGTCAGTCTCAACAACAGCTCCTGGCTCCACTGGCTCCACGGCTCTCGGGGTAACGTACAATATTTCACATCCACAAAACAATTCGGCGTCTGCGTGGGCAAACCATATGATGGCCACGGGGAGCAATATGGTCACACCCTACTGAGCTCTCTTAAGGACACTCTGTAAGGAACGACATCTGAAAAAGAAGACGACTTTGCGCCTCTGCACTTTTGCAGACTTACCAAATAGCATTTTAATGTTTTGTTTCTATCAGCGGACGTCAAATGCAAATGCCATCCCTCTGCTCCATCTCAGGAGATAAAGACAGCTTTACTGCTATGCTAAACGAGTGTCATCATGGACTTAGGCGTGTGATAGATATTAGAAATAATTTAGCACATTAATGATGGCTGTGTTGGATTTCCCCTGTGTGTTTTTTGTTATATTATTTCTTTCTCTTCCCAAACAAAACCAAACACTAGCTCAAATTTATAAGGGCAGAGGATGAGTTCTGACAGCTCAGGGAGTGCAGAGAATCAATACTCCGTTTAACATAATCTTTTGAATCAGTGGAGTTTGAACTGAGCTCTGGAGAATGAATGCATACGGTACATTTTCAAAGGATTTGGCCCAAATCACAACTTTTGGGCCCACATGATAGGTTTAAGTTACAGTCCAGTCTGTTGCTTAACTCAGAGCAAAACTGGATAAAGGGATTGTTAAAAAAAGAAAAGAAATTACTTATATAAAACAACAGCAAAGGAAAAAACAATAAAGGAAAGAAAAAGCTTGTTTGTTTTTTTTTTTTTGCACTCAGATTAATCCATTTCCTGACCAGATTAAGTGCGTGCACGCTAAGTTGCTTCCGTTGTATCTGAGCCTTTGAAACTCTATGGACTGTAGCCTGCCAGGCTCCTCTGTCCATGGGATTCTTTAGGCAAGAATACTGGAGTGGGTTGCTATACCCTTCTCCAGGGGATCATCCTGACCCAGGGATAGAACTCACATTTTCTATGGCTCCTGCATTGCAGGTGGATTCAACCACTGGGGATGCCCAACTAGCCAATATTTATCCCTGTGGCAGAATTTCCAATCTCTATTCTTTCTTTATCCAAGCTTCATCATGAATTCATTTTTTTCAGTGAATTTATTTTTAAAGACTTTTAAAACTTCCTTGAATTTTTCTAACAACAAAAATATTTTAAAATGTATTTCCAAGTAATATGTGTTCCCTTTCTATCCTTTTCAACATTTTACCTGTGCATCTGAAGATTTCTTCATGTTCGTAACACTAAACTCATCAGATACATAAATTATTACCTGATGATTCCTCTAATTGTGCTAAATTTGAATCCTGCCTGAAAATCATGTCTAGTTATACATTGATAACACACATAGTAATGCTGATTCATATGAGATGATTATGGATTTTTTTTCTTCTGATTGATTGCATTACAATAATAAGGGCCAATGAGACTTAAGAACCACAAATAATTTACCACTGGCTTAAGAGTGTAGTTTTGTGTTTTTGCTGAGGCGATATTCTGTCATTTGACTTTATGAGAATTTATCAGGGGCTTCCCAGGTGGCACTAATGGTAAAGAACCCATCTGCCAATGCAGGAGACATAAGAGATACGGGCTCAATCCCTGGGCCAGAAAGGTCCCCTGGAGGAGGGCACCTAAACCCACTCCAGTATTCTTGGGCTTTCCTCATGGCTCAGACAGTAAAGAATCTGCCTGCAATGCGGGAGACCTGGGTTCAGTCCCTGAGTTGGAAAGATCCCCTGGAAGAGGGCATGGCAACCCACTCCAGTATTCTTGCCTGGAGAATCCAGTGGACAGAGGAGACTGGTGGGCTACGGTCCATACGATTGCAAAGAGTCGGACTTGACTGAAGCGACTTAGTAAAAATTTATCAGGCAAGCTTAAATTTTAATGAGTCAGTGAGACTGCATGTTAAAAACTAACTTAGAGAAGGTAGAAAATTGTTCAATTTCTGTAATTTGAAAAATTACAAATTTTATTTAGATTTGTCTAAAATTTTACTTCATGTTACTCTATATGGATATAGTTCTTACATTTAATATTGATGGAAAGTACCAGTCTCAGTGAATCTAGATTGTTATCTACAGTGACAACTCAATACTTAGCAAAAATTATAGTAAAGAGTATCAAAAAGTAAAGTAAAAATTTGTTAGAAAAATTAAATAAAAAAGAAATCCACAGTTAACAGTGAAGAGGAAGTAAGTGCATGAAAGGGTAAATCCTGTCGAAAGTAAATACCCCACTTCCCTACTCTCTGTGACAGCATTTCTTGCCACCACAGTTCAAGTTGAACCTAAGGTTTGAGTGGGTTGCTGCTGCTGCTGCTGCTAAGTCACTTCAGTCGTGTCCGACTCTGTGTGACCCCATAGACGGCAGCCCACCAGGCTTCCCCGTCCCTAGGATTCTCCAGGCAAGAACACTGGAGTGGGTTGCCATTTCCTTCTCCAATGCAAGAAAGTGAAAAGTGAAAGTGAAGTCGCTCAGTCGTGTCCGATCCTCAGCGACCCCATAGACTGCAGCCTTCCAGGCTCCTCCATCCACGGGATTTTCCAGGCAAGAGTACTGGAGTGGGGTGCCATTGCCTTCTCCTTGAGTGGGTTGGTTACATGATATATGATCCATGCCTTAAAAACACAGTGTGTTTAAGGACCAGGTCCAGAGCAGTGTAGGTGAAAGATAGGAGGTTGTGCCACAGATTGTGGTGAGCTTAGTGTCTGCCCCAGCTGCAAAGTGGAAATGACAGTCTTGTATTTTGGTTAGAATTTCCTGTTTTTTCCCAGACTTCCCTGGTGGCTTAGACGGTGAAGCGTCTGCCTACAATGCGGGAGACCCGGGTTCGATCCCTGGGTCAGGAAGATCTCCTGGAGAAGGAAATGGCAACCCACTCCAGTACTCTTGCCTGGAAAATTCCATGGACTTGTAGGCTACAGTACATGGGGTCGCAAAGAGTAGGACACAACTGAGCAACTTCAATGTCATGTCAATGTCATGATCCCTCTTTTTCATTGCTCAGGAAAAGTTATATGCCGTACCATACTAATGAACTATGTCCGGGAGCTTCTCCCAACCTGTAGGATGCGAGTGTGTGATCTGTAGATCAGAGGTGACTTCCTAGATCTTAATAATATCATTGATGTTATTTAAGTCTTGGGTTGGGCTGCAAGTCAAATGGCAAAATGGTGAATTATTTGAACATAGGACTTTATCACTTCCTTTAAGTACAGAGGATGTAATCTCTTCCCTAGAGAAAAATAAAGAAACCAGGCTGTTTAACAGCTTCTTCGAGATATTTATCTTGCAGCTTCCTAATCTCACATGCTAGTAAAGTAATGCTCAAAATTCTCCAAGCCAGGCTTCAGCAATACGTGAACCGCGAACTTCCAGATGTTCAAGCTGGTTTTAGGAAAGGCAGAGGAACCAGAGATCAAATTGCCAACATCTGCTGGATCATGGAAAAAGCAAGAGAGTTCCAGAAAAACATCTATTTCTGCTTTATTCACTATGCCAAAGCCTTTGCCTGTGTGGGTCACAATAAACTGTGGAAAATTCTGAAAGAGATGGAAACACAAGACCACCTGATCTGCCTCTTGAAAAACCTATATGCAGGTCAGGAAGTAATAGTTAGAACTGGAAATGGAACAGCAGACTGGTTCCAAATAGGAAAAGGAGTACGTCAAGGCTGTATATTGTCACCTTGCTTATTTAACTTATATGCAGAGTACATCATGAGAAACACTGGGCTGGAAGAAGCACAAGCTGGGATCAAGATTGCCAAAAGAAATATCAATAACCTCAGATGACACCACCCTTGTGGCAGAAAGTGAAGAGGAACTAAAACGCCTCTTGACGAAAGTGAAAGAGGAGAGTGAAAAAGTTGGCTTAAAGCTCAGTATTCAGAAAACGAAGATCATGGCATCTGGTCCCAGCACTTCATGGCAAATAGATGGGAAAACAGTGGAAACAGTGTCAGACTTTATTTTGGGGGGCTCCAAAATCACCGCAGATGGTGATTGCAACCATGAAATTAAAAGACCCTTACTCCTTGGAAGGAAAGTTATGACCAACCTAGATAGCATTTTCAAAAGCAGAGACATTACTTTGCCAACAAAGGTCCGTCTAGTCAAGGCTATGGTTTTTCCAGTGCTCATGTATGGATGTGAGAGTTGGACTGTGAAGAAAGCTGAGCACCGAAGCTTTTGAACTGTGGTGTTGGAGAAGACTCTTGAGAGTCCCTTGGACTGCAAGGAGATCCAACCAGTCCAGTCTGAAGGAGATCAACCCTGGGATTTCTTTGGAAGAAATGATGCTAAAGCTGAAACTCCAGTACTTTGGCCACCTCATGAGAAGAGTTGACTCATTAGAAAATACTGATGCTGGGAGGGATTGGGGGCAGGAGGAAAAGGGGACAACAGAGGATGAGATGGCTGGATGGCATCACTGACTCGATGGATGTGAGTTTGAATGAACTCCGGGAGTTGGTGATAGACAGGGAGGCCTGGCATGCTGCAATTCATGGGATCACAAAGAGTCAGACACGACTGAGCCACTGAACTGAACTGAACTGAAACTGTTTAAAGTATACACATTGAATTAAGATTTCCGACAGCACCAACATGACGAAAATTACCCCTTCCCCCTTTCCCTGGATGCATGACTATGTAGCTAGAAATTGCATTTCCGTCTCCTTTGCAGTTAGATGTGACCAGCTTCTCCCTGGTAGGTTTTCATGCAGCCAGCTTGTAGTTGCCCATTGGAAGCTGCAAGTTATCTAAAAATACTTGCTGTCTTTGCTCATAGAAACTTTTTGATAGGAATTTTTCTCTGATGTGAACTTTTTCCTCTACCCAAACTGCTTTATCACTATCTCCCATGAGACCAGGAACTTTTTGCTTCTTGCCCTCTTCTTATATACCCTGTTTGTCCAGCTAGAATGACTACTTTTCTATCTGGTTAGATGGACTTACTGAGCTAGCTTTGAATTTGCAGCTTACATCTTGCTTCCTTTATGAAGTTCTTTCCGATACTCCATCTGGAGGGACCTCAAGTTCTTATCTGTTGCCAGAATGCCTATGGCTCTTTATTACTCACTTGACACTAAACATTTGCTGTCTTCTGTTAAACTAGTGAAGTGTGGTAGGAAAACCCTGGCTTAGGTGACAGCAGACCCGAGTCCTGGCCCTGACACAGGATATCACTCATTGTAATCTTGGTTTCCTTGTCTGTAAAACTGAGGTAATGATACTCAAGTGAATTGCTTTGACAACTGAAAGAAATATTGAAATAATTTACAAGCAATAAAATCTTATGTAAGAGAAGGCATTATTACTATCACAAACACATGTGTTTTATTATTTGTCCAAAATATCTAGCACAGGGCCTTGTAAATATTATATCAATCAAATGAATGAATGCTGCTACTGCTGCTAAGTCACTTCAGTCATGTCTGACTCTGTGCAACCCCATAGACGGCAGCCCACCAGACTCCCCCCGTTTCTGGGATTCTCCAGGCAAGAACACTGGAGTGGGTTGCCATTTCCTTCTCCAATGCATGAAAGTGAAAAGTGAAAGGGAAGTCGCTCAGTCATGTCCAACTCTTTGCGACCCCATGGACTGCAGCCTACCAGGCTCCTCCGTCCATGGGATTTTCCAGGCAAGAGTACTGGAGTGGGGTACCATCGCCTTCTCCTAATGAATGAATGAATCAACTAGAAATCTGAAAACCTGAGTTTTGGAGGCTGTTCGGCCAACTGGACAGTCTTTGGCCTGGCATCTTTTGCAAAGTGAGAGGGTTGGTTTACTGTCTAGGCTGATGGACCTAGACATCAACCCTGTGCAACCCTGGCTGCACAATGGACACACTAGGGAGCTTCTAGAAAATGCATGTGACTGGATCCCACCTCAAATTGACCCAGACTCTCTGGAGGTAATGCTCATGCACAGGTATTAAAATACTTTGTTTAGTTTTGAAAAACTAAACAAACAAAAAAAAAAATTTACAGAGAAGTTGTAACAGAATAAAGAACTTCCCCCTCACCCTGAATCATTTAGAGCAAGTTGCCCACCTAATGATCCATCATCCTTTAATACTTATGTGTGGTTTTCCTATAAACAAGGACGTTCTTCAACATAGATGCAATGCAACCATCAGAATCTGATGGTTAACATGGATACGTTCAAGATGCTTTCAAGTTTCAACTTTTCCTCAAAAATGTCTCTTGAAAACTGTATCTGTTAGTAGGACTCAGCTGGTGGTCCAGTGGCTAAAACTTTGCATTCTCAATGCAGGGGGCCCAAGTTTGATCCCTGGTCAGGGAACTAGATCCCACATGCCACAGCTAAGAGTTCACAAGCTGCAACTAAGATCCAGCACAGTCAAATAAATGTATAAAAATAAATTAAGAAAAAAAAAGCTGTACCTGTTTAGAATCGCATCTTGCACTTAGGTATCATATCTCTTCAGCCTCATGGGGCTTCCCTGGTGGCTCAGATGGTAAAGCGTCTGCCCACAATGCGGGAGACCTGGGTTTGATTCCTGGGTCAGGAAGATCCCCTAGAGAAGGAAATGGCAACCCACTCCAGTACTTTTGCCTGGAAAATTCCATGGATGGAGGAGCCTGGTGGGCTACAGTCCATGGGGTCACAGAGTCTGACGCGACTGAGCGATTTCACTTTCTTTCACTTAGTCTTCATTTGGTTCGGTTCGGTTCAGTCGCTCAGTCGTGTCCGACTCTCTTCCTCCACTTTTACGACCTTGATACTTTTGAAGATTACAGGCCATTGATTTTGTAGAATACCCTTCAGTCTGGATTGGTCTGGTGTTTCCTTATGATTAGATTCAAGTGATATTTGTTAGACAAGAATGTCACAGAAATCGTGATGCTTTTTCCCATCAAGATACACGATTTCAATTTGTCCCAACACTGATGAGGTTTACTTTGGTTTAGGTGATGGTGGCCAGTCTTCTCCACTATAATCTTGTCCCTTTTAGTAATGAATAAATACTTGGTGGAGGACGTTTTGTGATTATTTTGTACCTACAAACTTCAAATGTATTCATTTATTTCTATCTATATGTTATCATGATTTTCTATTTTATTCAGTGTCTTAATATGTTATGATCATTGTTCATTTAAATACTCAAATTGTCCTGAGTTTGGCCAATGGGAGCTTCATCAAGTTGGCTCCTGTGTCCTTTTCAGATGTCCCTGGATTCTTTGAGTGCTTCCAGCTTTCTGGTACATAAGATGTTTCAGGTTCATCTGGTCCTTTCCTTCCCCCAGCCCCAGAATCAGTGACCTCTCCAAGGAGCCCTGGCTCCTTTTAGTGGAGAATAGAATTAGAAGCTAAGTCAGGGTCCTAGGTATGCTCTTTGCTATGGGTATTGTGACTTCTAGGCTCTCTCAGTAAGTAGAGTTAGGGAATTCATGAATGTATGAATATGTGCTTACACATACTTTTGTATCTATATTTACTTCTATCCCTAGGTATATATTTTGAAACCATGAAATGAGAGGCTGGGTGAAGCACAAGCTGGAATCAAGATTGCCAGGAGAAATATCAATAACCTTAGATATGCAGATGATACCACCCTTAAGGCAGAAAGTGAAGAGGAACTAAAGAGGCTCTTGAAGAAAGTGAAAGAGGAGAGTGAAAAAACTGGCTTAAAACTCAACATTTATAAAACAAAGGTCATGGTATCAGGCCCCATCACTTCATGGCAAATAGATATGGAAACAGTGGAAACAATGAGAGACTTTAGTTTCTTGGGCTCTGAAATCACTGCAGATGGTGACTGCAGCCTTGAAATTAAAAGATGCTTGCTCCTTGGAAGAAAAGATATGACAAACCTAGATAGAGTATTAAAAAGCAGAGACATTATTTTGCCAACAAAAGTCCATCTAGTTAAAAGCTATGCTTTTTCCAGTAGTCATGCATGGATGTGAGAGTTGGACCATAAAGAAAGCTGAGCCTCAAAGGATTGATGCTTTTGAACTGTGGTGTTGGAAAAGTCCCTTGAATTTCAAGATCAAACAAGTCAATCCTTAAGGAAATCAGTCCTGAATATTCATTGGAAGGACTGATACTAAAGTTGAAGCTCCAATATTTTGGTCACCTGATGTGAAGAACTGACTCATTGGAAAAGAACCTGATGCTGGGAAAGACTAAAAGCACGGGGAGAAGGGAACGACAGAGGATAAGATGGTTGAATGGCATTACCAACACAATGGATATGAGTTTGAACAAGCTCCGGGAGATGGTGAAGGATAGGGAAGCCTGGAATGCTTCAGTCCATGGGGTCGCAGAGTTGGACACAATTGAGTGACTGAACAATGATATAAACTTATTAATTCCAATTCTAATTTAATACCACAAGGTTAATCCTAGTTTTCCCCCTTTCAGAATTTGTAACTCCTTCTCATCTTCAGGAGTTTAGGAATTTGAAACAAACTAACAGAAAATTCTCTAAGTAATTTTCTTCTCTTTCATTGCCTGCCAAACTTAAAATTAACATCACAAATTATTAAATAAGGTGCATCTCTTTTTAAAGCTCTATTATGTTATGGTTCCTTAAAAACACACAAGCACATGCACACAGACTCACACACACATTTTTTAAAGCTAAGAATACATGCATTCTACCTGATGTCTTAATATTGCTTTTAAACAGGGTCATGGAATTGTGCCATCCTTTATAGCCATTTAATTGTTATGGAAGTATTGTCTTCCTAAACTAGTATATATAAGATGGATAAACAACAAGATCCTACTGCAAAGCATGGGAAATTATATTCAATATCTGTGATACACCAGAATGGAAAAGAACATAAAATAGAATGTATGTACAACTGAGTCACTTTGCTGTACAACAGAAATTAATGCAATATTGTAAACAACTGTTCTTCAATAAAATTTTTAAAAATTATAAAGCATTGCCTTAATTTAATTTTTTGAAAAAATATCATTGGAAAACTTATCTCCCTGAATATTTCAAAACCAAAAGCAGGATGCATAAATAGATTTGTCTCTTGTCAGGAGCAATGGCGTGGTATTCTCTTACAAGATGGGAAAAGTCGGGCATTCAGCAGTCCGTGACGAGCACACATTGAGCCAGACAACACCATGCTGGAACTCTGCCTGCCTGATGGACATGCAGAGATGGGATTATTTGTGTTGGTAAAGCTTGTATCCATCTCAAAGGAAAGGAGGCCGCTATGGATGGAGGTAGCCATTTGAAAATGTTCATATTATGTTAGTTGCACTTTGCTTCACATTCACTTTGCTTTCTAAACATCCCTTGGTTGGAAGACCACGTTTCCACTCAGAAGTAGCACATGTTTCATATACAATCCATGCAGTTATAAGAGGGGGTGTGGGTGGGGTAAATATTGCCATTTTCTGTTGAAGAAAGAAAGTGATATCTTTGGGGTGTTGAATTACCAACCAGAAGTTGAGTTGTGGTTGAAAATAAGAGAAAAATTAAAATGCTCCCTCATTGAATTCTTTGAAATTGCTATGATCATGCATATTATATTGGATTACCAACTTGTGCTCATTCTTCATTACCCAAACACTCTTACCCTTTTCAATAGTTCCAAACCTTTTATTGCTACAATTCTGAGTGTCCAGAGTGGCTCGGTTCCTTCTCATCACTTCACCCTTTTTATAGATGGTTCTGAGTTTAGGGAATGTACCACACAGGACAAGTCATAGTCATGTGTTTACTGTCTTCTGTAAACAATCATCACTTTAGCTGCTATGTCTTCAGCTCACATTCAGTCATTCATTAATTACTAACACACTACACCACTCAATTAATCATCCATCAATTAATCAACCATTTTAACCCATTAGCTTTTTACTGGGCTTCCCTGATAGCTCAGTTGGTAAAGAAACTCCCTGCAATGCAGGAGACCCTGGTTTGGTTCCCAAGTTGGGAAGATAACCTGGAGAAGGGATAGGCTACCCACTCCAGTATTCTTGGGCTTCCCTTTTGGCTCAGCTGGTAAAGAATCCTCTAGGTGGAAATCAGTTATCCCATAGAACCTCTTTGACAGCTCTAACCAAAAAGTTTTTAAATACTGAGGTCAAATTGCATAAAAAGAATTTTATTTTAGATTTTAAAGGAAATGATTATACAATGACAAAGCTCTAAGATATCTATAAATTACATGATTAAATTGGCATGCCCCAATAGGTGACTAGTTGTATTCACTCACTTTCTTAAAATATCTGTGTTCTCTTGGGAGTGAGGGAAGGTAGGAATAAATGTGAGAAATTGTCATAGGAAAGGAATCATCAAGTTATGAAGATATAAACGAACCACCACTTTTCAGGAGATTAAGCCATGGAAGACCAAATAAATCTTAGAGTTAATAATTGAAAATGTGGAGAAAAATGTTTTACAAAAGGAAAGAATGAGAGTAGAATTTTCTCTAAAGGGAAAATATTTTATGAAAATAAACTAGAATGTTATTTCTTAAGAGTACTTTCTACATAACAAACCATTGCTTGTTTCTATTTGAAATCTGTTGGGAGCAGTTTATCTTTCTGTCAAGTCAGTTGAATGGTCTAACTACACAAAAGTATTGTTTTGATTATCTGAATAGTGATACTACAGTGAAGAGAACCAGTCTAAGAGCTTGCTACATTTCAGAAATTTCTTACCTTGCATTTGAACTGAATCCAGTCTACCTCAAATAAGACAACATTCCATTTGAAACTTGAAAAGAAAAATTGGACATTTCTACTAAATTTTTAAACATCCTAGGGATTGTCCTTTCTCTGAGGGTATGTTTTCTGACCTATTTGAAAAGGGAGTGTGAAAATAAATAGCTCTGTTTATGATAAAACCTCTCTTTTGGTATAAAACCAGTTAAGTGGAGAACATTGCATCATGCATGAGGGAATCTTCCTCTGGGTGCGTCTCAAAGCGAGTACAGAGTGCCATGCACAGACTAACAGATGCCCAACAGAGGAGATCCAGGCCCTCACCTCCCTCTAGTCTCTTGTGTTAATGAGGACTCTTGATGCAGTTTAAGGCACACTAGTGAGCTGCCCTAAATCAGAGCTCGTCCTGCGGAAGGAAACTTTACAATGGGTACCGAGGCTGGACGGTTCGAATTCCAGATGTGGGGCCTGTACCCTGCCTCTGACCAGCATCCCTTTCTGTGCTCCACAGCTGGTCCATGTAAATGTGCCATATTGCCGTCCATCTGCTCAGAGAGTGCACAGTGGCACATCTCTCTCTGACAGTGGGCCGTTTTATTGAATGCTATAAATATTGAAATTCATAGGCATGAAGCAGCAGATTTTTAATGTTACTTAGAGAGACATTTGAGCCACAACCTTTGGCAGCAGCTTACACTGTTAGCATCTCAGTACACTGTGCACCATTTGGTTCAGACTCATGAACAACTTTTCCGGGAATTTCATGGCTCTCCAATCCCAGGTAAAATGGAGTACAGACCCTGAGGGATGATATTTAGTGTGAATGTCACCCTGCATACAATGTGCCTTTGGGATATGGACTTTCCAGCGCTGTGCTGTGTTAAACCATATGTTAATGTTTTTATACTCAGAAAAGATTAGATTGGGGACCAATAAAGTTTCAAAACTACAAATAATAGGCTAACCATAGTGAAACATGAAGCATTCCTTCCGTTGATATTTTTCCAAAGTCTCTGCAGTTTTCATTTTTTGAAATGGCAGGGCTATATTTTGTTATAGGAAACCAGCTTATCCATATTTTATAAGCTGATATGTGCAAATTTTGTATCAAAGTGTGAACATCTCCATTAATTTGAAATGACTGGCATATACTGGATAAAAAATGGAAAATGGCTCTGGGGTGTTTTTTCTCCTATTGATCAAATAATAAACAAACTTTGAGGCAAAAAGGAAGTCAACCAAATCCCAGGAATGAAAAGGGAACAGGTTATCTCGTGTGATTTTTGACTTCAAGGGTAATGTTCTTTGTATGTTAAAGACAAAAATGGACGTGGGTTCTGTAGGAAGCCGCCTATACTCTCATCTCCAGTTCTGTTGTGAAAACGCTAAATAAACAGAAAATGCCCTTCTAGCAATTGTCAGGGATTTAACAACAGAAGTGAATCACTCATTTAAAACAGTAAGTAGTTGGAAAAGGATGCGATAATGCTCCCAGTTTGGCATTTGTTTACATCTGAGCTGTGTAACAAATGTGGCAACTATTTAAAAATAAAACACTTTTCCTGCCTAATTGATGTAAAGACTCGAAGGGGATCAAAATCCAAACTGAATTTCAATTATTCTTCTGGCATGTACATTTCTCAAGACTGTGATGCTTTTTAACTTGGCTTCATTATCATTTTCCAGTTGCTCTGTGGTCTTCATAGTTTTTTTTTTTTTTTTGTAAAATAGCAACTTGCATCTTTATTACTGAAGTTGTAACATTCCAACAATAAGCTGTGTCATTGCTCAAACATTTCCCCAAGTTCCCAATCAGCAGAGTTATGTAAGGTGGCAGGTTAATAAATGCGACACACTGAAATCATTTGTACCAGATTATCTCTCCTTCCAAACTCTGACAGATGCTAAGTCCAGCTGGTAAAAAAAGTTTATAGGCGAGTTGGATCTGGGGTCTTCACACACTCCACAATGTTGGCTACCAGTGCTGGTTTTAATGAGTCACGGATTGCCTGTTTATCTTCTGCTCCCTGCTGTTTCTGCATTTTCTCTTCCAGAACAATCCTAGAAACACATGCTGCTACAGACGCTGGAGCAATGTGTGTAGACATTTGAGCCAAATTATTATAAAGAACTCTTTCTTCTCTGATATTATAAAAAGGAGTGAGGATTGCACATTGCCTAGCAAATCGTTGTCTCAGATGTTCACTGTGACACGCTCAATATGGCCTACCAGAAAAAGTTGGAGACATTTGAAACCTTAACAACTACGCAAAATGACACTGTAATTGGCGGGTTTTGTTGTTCATGTTCTGGCTCAGCTAAAACTGCTCTAAACACTTTGTTTAATGATGTTACATTATGACAACACATGGCTTCTATACAGCAAGTCATCATGTTTAACATGCAACTACACAGGAAAAGTAGCAAGTGGCCAGGAAACCGTACCAGGAGTCACCCTTCAAAGTTCTTGCTGCGAACCAAAAAATGATTAGGCATGAATCTCCAAATAATGCCTCTTTTCACTAAAAGCTCACTGATGTCAGGTTTCTAATTGTGCTGGCTTAAGGTATCTTTATAGAAAGGCTACTGGTTTGAGTGTGTGTGTGTCTGTGTGTGTGTTGTGGGGAGAAGGAAATATTGCAATCACATATTTAATATTTAACTGAGACTTGGGAAAATGGTTGAAACAGAGAAACACACAAACAAGATCATTGCTTTAAGCAAATTACTTGCTGAAACTCAGGTATTTTTCTTTGGATATCAAAAAAATTTTTTAATGAAATAAGAAAGCATGCATTCTCCTCCCAATAAATTTATTAATGCATTTTTCTCTATTTTAATAAAGTTTTTGGCCATCTCCTAAGTGTCCAGCTTTTGCTGTCTTAGAAATAGTGAACATGGATGCTGTCTCTGTCCTCAGATATTTTGGTTTATAATAAAGTAGGGAGATGACATACATCAACAAATGTAATGTAGATATATACCAAAAAGAATGCAGATGTAAAATAGCTTTGATGGAAGAGTTCAGTTAAAGATTATGATGGCAGGTTGGAAGATGTTAGCATGACACTTATGGAAACATTTTGTTTTGGGATGATTAAATTTAGGAGAGGAAGGGTTAGACAAAGATATGTAAAATCACATTTGGATGTTTGGGATATTCAGAGAGAAGCCTGATGAGGATAGATACTGAGTCTGCATGAGGCAGGGCCTTCTGACAAGCTGAACTTCATCGTCTAGGAAAGGCTTGGGGGTCATTGCTAAAAACAGTCATTATGTCAGAAGAAATTAGGAAACGTTTGTGGAGTGAAGCAAGGATATAAAACATTTTGGAGGAGATAAAAGCAGAAGGCCAGGAACTGTGAAACCATCCAGAATTATACTGTGCTTGAACATGGCTTCATTATCTCAGAAAATCTGAAGAGAGATTTTTTTTCCCCACATTTCACTGGATATACTTTATAGAAGATCCCCTGTGATAATTATCATTTGTATTGAGTTTCAGAAATTATTTCCTTTCTTGAAATAGCTATTTTTACTTTAAATAATCAAGGATGGACCTCAATGTACTATATTACCATTTTAGATGTCAATGATTGATCAACCAGAGACTAAGATTTGCTTTCTCACAGCAGGAGTCTGAAACAGTCTCTTCCTTCTGTCTCTATTGGGACATTTCTGCTATGTTTCATCTTTAAGACATCTCAGTTGCTTTTGGAAATAGAGGACATAGTGCAAAGTGGAGAAGATTAAAAAATTTCCTCACATTATGAAATGAAAATGTAACTTATTTATTTATGCTTCTTGTTTTTTTTTTTAAGTAATTGATTTAATTTTCATTACAATGACCCAATGGGTAGAGAGAAAAAATGACCTGTATTTTAGCAAACTTCATTCCACTTTCAATAATTTAAGGACTTCCTTTAAGTGACTTGTGAGCTTCCCTAGTGGCTCAAACAGTAAAGAAGTGAAGTAAAGTGAAAGTCGCTCAGTCATGTCCAACTCTTTGGGACCCCATGGGCTATAGTTCATGGAATTCTCCAGGGCAGAATGCTGGAGTGGGTGGCCTTTCCCTTCTCCAGAGGATCTTCCTGACCCAGGAATCGAACCAGGGTCTCCTTCATTGCAGGAGGATTCTTTACCAGCTGAGCTATGAGGGAAGCCCCCAAATAGTCAAGAATCTGTCTGCAGTTCAGGAAACCCAGTTTCAATCCCTGGGTTGGGAAGATCCCCTGGAGAAGAATTCCATGGATAGAGGAGCCTGGCAGGTTAGAGTTCAAGGGATTGCAAAGAGTTGGACACGACTGAGCAATTAACTTTCACTTTTAAGTGACTCAGTCTCTTTAGTAAATGTTCACTGCTCTGGAAGCTCTTGTGCTCCTTGCTCACATGGTACCTGTGTAGTTAAGGAAGAGGGGCTTACTCGCCCTCACATTGAAACGGGAGGAGGTGTCTGGTTGGTGTGTGCTTGTCTTCACCCCTGCCCCCCACGCCCTTGGCCTTGATCTGCTCTCCTGTGTGTCCTGGGAGCCTGATCCCTGCAGAGTGTATCTCCTAGGCCTCCTGGCTGGATGGCTTCTGTTGGTTCAGTTAATGGGAACATGGTGTTCGGAAGGTGAAAAGTGGGGGCATTTCTCCCCTGCTCCCTCCCCGCTTTAGTGCTGTATCTGGCTAGGTGCCTCCATGACGGCAGCTGACACAACCCCAGCTCTCCACGGGCTCTGGCTTATCATCTCTGGTCCCTTTAGCTTTGTGGGAAGGAAGTTGCTAGTCTCTGGGTGTCTCACTGTCCATTATTGCTTCCTTAATTCTGCCCAGGCCTCTGGGAATAGCATCCTTGCTAAGAGCCTTCATCTTACCATCTCTGCTGCCTGCCAGGCTTTGGGGGACTCAACTGTGCCCTTTCACAGACCTCCTCCTCTCCTTAAGGGAGGCCTTGCTCTTTGGCTGCTGCTTTTTCCTGCGTTTGTGACTGAAAGCTGGTGAACACAGAGATTGCCGTCTCTCAGTTTACTCATGCTCTAGTGTAAGAAAACTGTTGGCAGCTTCAACCTTCCTATATTTCATAATCTTTCCCCCAGTGATTCCTGATGCCCCCCAATTTTTTGAAAGATTTTTTTTGTGGACCATTTTTAGTCTTTATTGAATTTGTTACAGTATTGCTTCTGTTTTATGTTTCGATTTTTTGCAAAAGGCATGTGAGATCTTAGCTTCCCAGCAAGGGATCAAAACTGCACTTCAGTCTTAACCACTCAAACACCAAGGAAGTCCCTTTATGTCCATAAATGTTATGTTGGGTATACTTAAGAACATCAGAAATTTTTCTATTACTCAAGAGTAGGCTTCTTCTTACTTTCTGTCTTTCATGACTCAACCAAATGAAGACTGCTACAATCCTTGATTCCTTGAATGGTTTGAAATCTTCTATGTGTGCAAGGCCTTCTGTGTTTAATTTTCTAAAGTCAAATTTCCTGTGTTCTACTAAGACATCATTATCTTAGCAGCTATTTCATTAAAATATACAGATTATAATATATAAAATAGAAAATCAACAAGGACCTACTATATAGCACCGGGAACTATACTCAATATCTTTATAATTTATAATTTGTAATTTATAATGGAAAAGAATCTAAAAAAGAACACACACACACACACACACCTATATAATTGAATCACTTTGCTGTTTACCAGAAACTAACACAACAATGTAAATCAGCTATATTGAAATTAAAAAAAATACCTCGTATGTCATTTTGGCTATCTCTATAGACTTCAATTTCTTGCAAATTGAGGCACCTGCGATAGAAATATGACCCATGGCCCCTAAACTTGGAGATGGCCCTGTTCTCCAGAGATAAATAGATTCCCGAGGTCATCTGAACAGTGGATGAGGGCAAGGCCCTCACGTGCAGCACCTGAAGTCTAGTTGGCACTCAAAGCATCTGCTCTGCTGCCTGGGGGCCTCCCGTCTCTGACCGCCCCCTTTCACATGGGGCCTAGCTGAGGACTTGTTGAGTATTTCGGGTTCAACTCAATATTTTGCTGATCTCCCTGACAAAACCTTTTCTCACATACTAACTGGCTCTAATGCTTGCTTTTCTATATCCCAGAAAGTCATCCTGTGTCTTCAGCGTGCCTTCTAACTGTGTGTGTGGTTGTGTTTTTTGGGCCTTCAGATTGGGCACACCTGCTCACTGAAGTTCCTGGCCCAGCGGCGCTTGGGGCTCAGGCAGCTGAAGGCCCACCGGATCTTTTCTGATCATCACAACCAAATTTATTATTCCAAATTTTTGAGGCTAAAAGTGATTCAGACAAGAAAGCCACAAGATAACTAGACACTGGCAGAAACAGAATCTGTCCCCAGGGCTGCCTGGTTCAAACCACCACCTTCTTTCCTCTGCCTGATTCATGTAAGCAGCCCTTCTGGCAGAATGCCTCCAGGCAGGGCGGGGACCTCGCTGGTCTTCCGTTGTCAGTCACCATCGTTTCTATAACGGGAACCCAGTACTGAGGATGGAGAACAGGAGACAGCTTGCAATGGAGACCTGTGTCCCATCTGAGTTGCCTCCTTCTGGGACCAGGTATTATCTCATACTGTTGGACACTGTCAGTACTTAGTTAAAAACTACTCAAATTCTCCATTTCCCTGTACTTCTGAACTACTTCCCATAGCAGCCCCATCCCTGGGGTACGTCTTTCCACAGCATAGCTGTATAAATATGGCCAAGTCATTCCTTTCCACATAAAAAGATGTTTGTGATGTACACAAACCATGTATGTTGTGTAATTCATTTATGTAAAAAAGAAAAGACAGTCTATTAACATGTTGAGTGCTGCTCCATGAAGATAGAATTTTGAGTGTTTATTTACTACTTTTCTATATTTTCCACTATCAAACAAACCGAAGTATCTGTGTTGATGCTTATTTGATAAGCAGTAAGATAGGAAATGGCAACCCACTCTGGTACTCTTGCCTGGAGAATCCCATGGACGGAGGAGCTGGTGGGCTACAGTCCACAGGTCACAAAGAGTCGGACACGACTGAGCGACTTCACTTTCACTTTCAAGATATGGAATAATACAGACTTTGGAGTCTGGAGAATTGGATTAAAATCTGTGCTCTGTGATGGTAGAACAATTCAGTAGGTTCTATGAACTTTAGCTTTCTCAGCCTTAGAAGGGAGAGGATGATCTAGTCCTTATAGAATGTCTGTAATGATTATGAAATACAATGCATATAAAGCACTTAGCATGATGCTGGCACATAGCAATCATAGTTACCAATTTTTACAGAGTGACTCTTATGTGCCGCTGAACTCATTTAATGCTCACAAGGCTCCCTGTGGGGTAGTATATTATCAGCCTCCTTTCTCAGGTTTGGAGACCTTATAACAGAGAGGTTTTACACCCTGCCAAAGGCTTCATAGTGAGAAGTGATGAAACAGGAAAATGAACCCCGGGCAGTTTGGTTCCTGAAGCTTCTCTTTTAATCACAAAGCAACAGTGCTCTCAAATAATACCGTTCTCAATAACCCTTCTCTCAGTAATAGACAGCTAGTAAGTGTTGGTCATCATCTTCCCCTTTCCTTACTATCAAGATGTTCTACTGTTATGGATTACTTATTTTCAGTATTCCATAAGAATAGAACTAAATAAATACCATTTAGTATTCCTAAAAGTCAAAGGAAAACACAGGCTTCCCCTTAAATAAATACTGACTTAAATACATCTCTTGTTAAGAACTGGTTATCATTCCTCCTTCTGTTTTTCAGTATTTTCTTCAATTCCTTTTGTCATGAATATCTTCTATCTAAACAGGTGGCATCTGACCTCTATAAGAAGACACTTATCTTAACACATTTTTCATTATAATTAGGCAGAATCATATTGTTTAGTAAAAGCCTCATGTTACTTGACAAGAAATAACGAATCATTTGCTGTTAATGAAAGAGCACTGCTTTGCCATTGTCAGAGTTTTAAAAGACTCATTTCCAACCTACTGACTAACTCAGTGTGTTGGGGTTTAATACAAGATATAAAAAGAAGAAGCATTTTCAACAATCATACAGCTATTTATAGAAAATTTAATTTTTCCTTTTTCTTTCACCACTGGAAAATGTGCACAATCCTAGTAGATGTCTAAACACCAAATTTATTCCATCCATTTCAACAACAGGTGTTGTACCTTGCTAACAAAAAATATTTGTCAGGGGAGATTGTCATCACCTATACTGTGTATTTAGCCAAGAGAAACTTTGCTCTAGGTAATCCACACCTGCTCTTAAAGGAACCACCAATACTCTAGAAATTGACTTTATTCTCAACTACTTCTCTAATGAAAAAGCCTTTGCATTTTACATGAACACAGGAATAACTATATAAAGCAGTTCCCAATGACTGTGTTCTCATTTTCTTTAGCTGTTTTAACCATATCCTAATGACAGGAAGAAAACATACATATAAAATATTGTAAGCATCAGGACTTGGTAGGAGAGACTAAGTTTAGCCTCTGACCATGAAATCTTATTCTGTGGTTGCCTTCTTAACGGCCTCTCTTGAGGCCAGTGGCTTTACATTCTCCCAATTGTATGGGGTCACTCTGGCAGCACTGACCAAGTAGAAAACATTCAGCCAGAGAAAACAATGGCAGAAGTCACCCTTTAAGTGTCCTGCCTTCTATATTGTGCAATTGACTCCAAGGCTCCCCACTAAGATGTCACTGTTTGACCAGTTTGCTTTAAAACAGCTTAATTAGCTGAAAGGAAAGCTATGTCTGAGCATTTTGGTGAGAAAAAAACAAAAAGATCTCTCCTTTCAGAAAGCTCATGCTCTGTCTTGTCGGAAATCTTTGGTTTTGAAACAAAACAACATTCCTTTCATATGCAATCAAGCCCCTGACAACAGATTTTCCTGGCTCGGGGAAATAATTGATTTGGGGCCTCCATGTGGCCATTTGGGTTCAGCTTTTATATATCTGGGTCTGTGTGAGACCCAGACAGTCACCCATGGCATTCCTTGAGGGATTCTTGCCAATAGCATGTGTTGATTTCCTTTACCCAGAAAGATTTAAAACTGATCAGGGCATAAAGACTATGTAGACTTTCTAATCCATATCTACTAACTTTACTCTAATGTAATATCAAAGTGACTCAAGTGTTAATATTGGAAAAAAACAAAACAAAAACTCTTGGCTCATTTGCTTCTGCTTAATATTTTTAAAAATTGTCCAGAAGAAATGTCTCCGATGTCATTTTTGAGATGATACAACAAGAACACTTTTGTCAAAATAATTGAAAATATTCCTGACTTGATGTGGATCTTCTTCAAATGCATTCAGACCATCTGCTGTCTCTGGACATGCAGCCGTGCAGTGAACACAGGAAGATATATTTAGGGCCCACTGTATATTAATTAATGCAAGAGGAAATTCGCTGGCTAAGAGTGAGTTACAATTGTTTTGTTGCTGTTCATTACATGGATTTTGGAGGCTAAAGCTGTTTGGGAGACCCAGAAAATGCGTGTTTTTATTTTTCAAGGTAAATTGGCAGGAAATTGTTTTCATTTTGTTGGGGCCCATAGCAGCAACTACAGAAGACTTGAGTCCATGTACATCAATCCCACAGGCAAGCCGGTGAATCACGGATAAGGCAGCCCACTCCAGAAAGCTTTATGGATTTGTTCTATTTCTTTCCTTCTTCCTTCCTCCTTCCCTCCCTTCTTTCTTGTAGAAAAAGAAAATATCTGTGGTCTAAATATTTAACTATAAAATCAAATACTTTAAACAATTAAGCAATTGTAGTGTGGCCTACCTACTTATCTGATTTCTTCCGTAGGTCTCTCTTCTCGATAGGAAATATTTGATGAACACTTAAATTCCCAGGCAACCAGGTTTATTTTTACAACTTCTAAGTTACAGTGAACATCAAATTCCCACTAAAGGTCATTTGTTTTTTGTTGTGCTGAGTCTTTAATTTGGTATAACTCTGTAAATTGCGTTTGTGTGTGTGTCTGGTGTGTTGTGTGTTTTGCCAGTCTAACTCGAGAAAGCCTGAATTGTGGTTTGCAAAAACCGCTAAAGATGATGGTGGTGGTTTGGTGGTTTAGTCGCTAAGTCGTGTGATGACATGCTTCCTAAAGTAGCATTTGATTTTAACCTGGAACTGTATTTTTTTCTTTTCTAATGAAGAGAAGGATGACTAAATTAAGGGGAAAAAAGTCTATAATTAGCAATATAAATCTTTCACCGATTTCAGGAGGTCACCAGATGAACGGATGCAGGCTTCAGACACATCTGCTCTTTTGGCAACCACTGCCTCTTTGGAGGTTTCTCATTGGCTCACGCTAATCAGATGCGAAGCCTCCTGGAAGCGATTTGTGCCTCCCCGGGCTGAAGCCGGCAGAGCTGACGAGGATCGGCATTGCTCAACTCCAGCGACCACGCCGGCGCCGGCCTGCACCTTGGAAAAAGATGCCGACTGTTGGGGCGGTGCAGCGGGGACCGCGGCGTGGCCGGGGGTGGGCTGCTAGAAATAGCCCTCGAGGCTCCGGGGGAGCATGTTTCCCAGGCCCAGGAAGGCTGGCCCGCAGCCCTCTGTGATGCGATGTTATTTTCAGGAACGGGAGGAATGCCCACAAGGTGGCATCATTGGTGCCAACAGCAGAAAGAAGCCCATGACTAGTTAACTTCGAAGGTGGGGTGCTGTGAGGGTAGGGCAGAAGGCAGAAAAACAGCATCCGCGTGAAATAATTCAAACCTTAATGAAGTTGTTTCTTTCAACATGCCTAAACAAGAGTGAGGAGAATGGACAGAGTGTTGCTTTAACTCATTGGCTATTGTGCTGTCAGGCAAGGGGCCAAAGGCCAAGTGCCTTGGACAGAACTGGCCATGAATTAATAATAGACTCTAGACGCAGTGCTGTGATCAGCGCCGTGGTTTCAGACACGATTATGATGGTAAACTATTGGCTTTCTTAATGACTAACAATGCCATACACGTCCCAGGTTCCAGGGTGAACTTAGATTGTGCATCTGCAAATTCTAAATGGGAACGGAACAAGAACAAAAAAGTTCTTCCTGTTCTTAAAAAGCTGCAAAGTATTGTCTGTGTATAGTCACCCAGACGATTAAGGCATTTGAGTCTTTTTTGCATCAGTGCAGGATTGAGAGGCAGATATAATCCAAGTGCAATATTTTCCATGTTTGCAACCCATTTCTTTCTTTTCGTTTTCTGGTAAACTCTCCCTTTCCATGAAATAATGATAGTTTTGTTTTATTTGTGAACCTTTCTTCTGGTTAGATAAGATCAGCCACCTCTCCCAATTATACAGATACAGGATCTGAGTATATTCATTTATTTTGAGAACAATCCTCTTATTTGAAGTGAACAAAGTGAACAAAGCTCATTGCTGTTATTTTCACTTTGATAACTGATCTTTGAGAACTCTTGCTTATCATTTTATGCCACCTTGCATTCAGAGAGACACATGTTTATTTTATGAAGCTGCTTGGCCTTAACTGAAGCTGGCCACGGTAGGAGGCTGATCCAGTTCTGAAGGTAGACAGGCTAGGGTCACACTTGACTGCACCCCACATTTCAGTATGAGACTGAAAGAGCAGCGCTAAGGAGGGGGTGGAGGAGGAGTGGAGAAAGTGTGAAGCCCCCCTGAGCACTACAGACCTCAGAGCAGGGGTGGTTCCTGGCTGAGCATTTATGAGGAAAGCCTGCAGAGCCTTTGTGCCCTGATAGTATTCAAGAAGAGGAGGAAAGAAAGAGAATTAAAAAGATGTATTTTTGAAAGATTCCCCCCATATTTTGCTGTTATATTTAACTCCTTTCTCACCTACTTTTAATTTTCATCTCTCCAAAAATATAAAGAGTTTGTAGAGATCATAGGGCTATAATGTGCTTTGAGTGTCCATATATTCTAAAAGACTCCTATGCTAACTAGGTATTTTACAAAGAAGTATATTTTGCCAAAATACATGCTTTCATGTATTTTGTAGAGCCTTTCATGTAAAATAATCTTTATGCTCCTTTAGAACCATGTGATTCTTTCCTTTGGTATTTGGATACCAAAGTTAAACATTTAAAAAATTAATATGTTATTTGTTAGTATTGCAGGCGCCTCATCATATATCCTGATCTGAGTTAAAATAGGCCCCCAAATGATCTTTACATCTCAACTTTAGTAAATTATAACTTCTCTGTCCTCACTGAGAATAGGTGCTCTCTTCATCACCCTTACCCTGGTTCCTTGCAGATAGTTACAAAGAAAAAGTAAAGGAAATATTTTTAAGAAAATTGTAGTGATAAAGGGAGAAAAGAGAAATTTGCACAGAATTTCTCTTAATTGTTATTACTTAGATGTTATTTTTACCAAGACTTTATTAATAAAATTTTGTATGCAAGTTTCTGATCTTAGGCTGTCTACCTCCAAAGAATCTGTTTTTTCAGCTGTATTGAATTATAATTGATATACAGCACTGTGTGAGTTTAAGATGTACAGCATAATGTATTGTGTACATATACTGGGAAATAGTCAAGAAAACTCAGTCCAAAGAAAGAACACAAATGTGTGAAGGATTAAAATTAAATAACTGTGGGGATGGTTGTATTTTTAAGGCCATTTTAAAAGATAGTTTTATCCAGCAGTTAATTGTGTTAAATTGAGGTCATTATTAAATGCATCCATGCACATCTTTTCACTGGTAAAGTCTCAGCTATAATAAGTATAAAGTAATATATATTATACATAAGGTATCCCCTGGTGGCTCAGTGGTAAGAATCCACCTGCCAATGCAGGTGACATCAGTTTGATCCCTGGGTCAGAAAGATCCTCTGAAGAAGGAAATGGCAACCCACTCCAGTATTCTTGCCTGGAAAATCCCATGGATAGAGGAGCCTGGCAGACTACAGTTCATGGAATCATGAAACAGTCAGACATGACTAGGGACTAAACAACAGCAACAAAAATTATAATATAAATTATTACATATAAATATATAGTATTATTTGTATACTATAAATATTATTATCCATCTAGTCAAAGCTATGGTTTTTTGAGTAGTCATGTATGGATGTAAGAGTCGGACCGTAAAGAAAGTTGAGCACCAAAGAACTGATGCTTTTGAACTGTGGTGTTGGAGAAGATGCTTGAGAGTCCCTTGGACTGCAAGGAGATTCAACCAGGATCTCCTAAAAGAAATCAGTTCTGAATATTCGTTGGAAGGACTGATGTTGAAGCTGAGACTCCAATACTTTGGCCACCTAATGTGAAGAGTCGACTCACTGGAAAAGACCCTGATACTGGGAAAGATTGAAGGCAGGAGGAGAAGGGAGTGGGAGAGGATGAGATGGGTGGATGGCATCACTGACTCAATGGACACGAGTTTGAGCAAACTCTGGGGGACAGTGAAGGACAGGGAAGCCTGGTGTGTTGCAGTTCATGGGGTCACAAAGAGTCAGATATGACTTAGAGACTGAACAACAACAACAATGAATATATTTATATATATATATACACACACACACACATAGTATCCAGTTCATCTGGGTGGAGTACTCACAATCCGGGAGGCTGGGCAGTTTCCTCCCTAAGAGCACTTGAGGTTAATGGCTTGAGATAGGATGAAGGTGGCTCGGGTCTAGGATGAGAGCCTTTGCTTTTCATAATTAGTCTTTCCTAAGGGACTGTGGTGTTGGAGAAGACTCTTGAGAGTCCCTTGGACTGCAAGGAGATCCAACCAGTCCATTCTGAAGGAGATCAGCCCTGGGATTTCTTTGGAAGGAATGATGCTAAAGCTGAAACTCCAGTACTTTGG
>SJYT01084233.1:0-58648 GCA_006410635.1 Cephalophus harveyi | reverse complement strand
AAGACTCTTGAGAGTCCCTTGGACTGCAAGGAGATCCAACCAGTCCATTCTGAAGGAGATCAGCCCTGGGATTTCTTTGGAAGGAATGATGCTAAAGCTGAAACTCCAGTACTTTGGCCACCTCATGTGAAGAGTTGACTCATTGGGAAAGACCCTGATGCTGGGAGGGATTGGGGGCAGGAGGAGAAGGGGACGACTGAGGATGAGATGGCTGGATGTCATCACTGACTTGATGGACGTGAGTCTGAGTGAACTCCGGGAGTTGGTGATGGACAGGGAGGCCTGGTGTGCTGCAATTCATGGGGTCACAAAGAGTTAGACACGACTGAGTGACTGAACTGAACTGAACTGAAAGGGACCTCCTCTACACAGTGCCCCAGATTGCAGGTTGGATCTGCCTGCAACTTATAGAAGGGTCTCTCCTGAGACCCTTCTAGCAGTTTGAATAAAAGAGGAAATCCATATCTGCATTCCCAAGGATTTTCTGTGGGATCGGACTACACAGGTGGTGGATTACTGGTTTGACAATTTGAGAACAGAAAAAGGAGTCAAGAGGGGCCAGGGCACCCCTCTCCATTCTTCAGACACAAACCTTTTGTCTTCTGGATTGTCAGGAAATGATGGAAGTATTTATTTCAATGATACCTACATATATAACATTTGATAAACCAAAAGTCAAAAGGAACTAGATAAAGGAAACTGGTAAGAGAGAAAAGAAAGTCACCAAGGAACTTCCAAGGTATCACTTTCTTTCCCCTCAGACATGTGATTCTTCGGTGTACATCAGGCTTAATGTATAATGCCAGGCACAAATGCAAAGAGGAAGCGATTCTTCTTTTGTAGAGTGGAGGAGACACTAACTGTGCTGAAATGACCTTGACAATACCTTCGGTATTTTATATGGAGAAAGAAGTAGTGGAAGATGAATCACCTGTAATGCCCCTTGTCTGCAGAAGAAAAGGAAGGTAATTTATTTTCTTTTGATCTCAATCTATAGAAAGGTAAGAAAATAAATTTGATGAAGAATAACCTGGCACACACAAATGCAGCAGGTCCATAATTTCCCAAGCAGAACCCCTAATGGATCTTTTTATGAAAATGCTCCTTTCAGACCAGTGCGACCCCTCACAATAAGGCACGATTTCTAGCCAAAATGAATGTCTGCTGTGATGCTGACAGCCACCCAGTGGGGTAGGGTCATAGAACAGCGCTGCAGGCATCCAGGGGACATCGGTTCTCGACCTCTGTGTCAACCTCTAGAGTTCCCAGGGTCGGGTCAGCATCCTAAGGACGCCTGTGGTCTCATTCTGGGACACCTCAGGGTATCCCACAGAACAGGGGCATTCTTTGCCCAAAGCGTTCCCAGCCCCGTTTTGTGGCTTGCTTTGTAGAGCGACACGGTGGAGCATGCAAACAAAAATGGGGAGTGGAGGCTGGGGCAGAGACTGTCAAATTGTTGAGAAGCCTGTAAAGACAGGCCTCCTCTCTGGCTTGACTTTGATGGGAATTATGGGTTCACCCTGGAGGAGTTTCAGATAAAGAAAGGATAGTATTTTTTTTATCCATGAACCACATATATTGCATGCTTCTCTTGTGGATTTTTATTTTCCAACCATTTGGCAAACACTGGGTTATAATGTTCAAGGGATACGCAAACATAGATATTAACACTCCACTCTTTGAGGATCAGATTTAAAGAAACCTTGTGTTCCCAGATAGTACCAAATAGATAAGTTATGCTGCTGGTCCAGAAGATGGTCACAAGTCCTTTGCCCTAGAGGTATACACTTTAATTTCTTAAGAACTTATCCTCAGCCTCATGGTCTCTTACTTTGGGTACATTTTTCCTAGTCATAATTAACGTCAAGGAAGGGAAACTGAAGGGTGAGAACTTTTAAAGGCAGAGGTTGATGTGACAACTAACATTCAGCTTAGAGGAAGAGAAATTCAGGACAGAATTATAATGCTGCATAAAAAATACACTTTCTTTTTTCTAGGAAAACTACATCTTCAGGACAAGTTTAAATGATATCACCTTGTTTGATAACTTTTATTCTAAAAGGTAGAAGTGTGAAATGTATATTTAAAGAAGATTTCCAAGAAAAATAGGGGGCAAAGCAGTTTTTTGTATAAGTGGTGAAGTTTACATTAGTTTACAATTTGCTTGTGTAGGCCTGTTAATCTTTAAAGATGGATAATAAGCAAAAATTACATTTGGGTACATATAGTTGGAAAGTTTTGATAGCTTGTTATGCTTAAAAACTTCTTATTATTCTTAAAAACTTCTTTCACAATATGTTAATATATATATTCACAAAAAACAGATAGTAATCAACTTCATGTATGGTGTGGGGATGATTCTGCTCTTGCACAGCTTATTTATGCAAGGTAGGGAAAAAAGCATGTGCTTTTCTCTGAGTAAGTGCCTTTCTTCTAGGGTGGCAGCGTGCTTTGCTTTCTCACTCTTTGGGAGGCCTGTGGGAAAACATGTACTGATCTTGCATCTGGAAGGAAGGGGTCCAGGGGGACCCTCTCACCAAAGCTAATTTCAATGTCTACTTGTGAACACTTGGAAAAGACCAGTAAAAATACACCCTTAAAAATCAGATCAGAATAAAATCATTATCTCAAAAAGATATCCGCATTTCCATGTTCATTGAATATTATTAATCATACCTAAGGCACGTAAACAAACTGTCAGAAACTGGATGAATAGATAAAGATTACCAAAATAAGTTAAGACTCACATAAGTTAATACCTTATATAGTTACAAATTTCATATGTATACAGATATATTTCAGCCACCAAAGAAGGAAATCCAGTCATTTATGACAACATGGATGGACCTTACCGTTACGCTAAGCAAAATAAATCAGACAAAGACAAATGCTATATGATCTAACTTATATGCGAAATCTAAAAGAGAAAAAAAAAAATAAACCTATAGATCCAGACAACAGATTAGTGTTTGACAGAGATGGAAGGTGGGGATCTGAGTGGAAAGGTAATTAAAAGGTATAAAACAACTCAGTCCTGGAGGTATAATGTACAGCATGATGACTGCAGTTAATGATACTGTTCAGTATGTTTGAAAGTTGCTAAGAGAGTAGATCTTAAAAGTTCTCACCAAACACACATATGAAATTTGTAACTATATAAGATGTTAACTTATTTTAGTAATCATTTCACTATATATAGATTAAATCACTATGTTGTCTACCTAAAGCTAATACAATTTATATATCAGTTAAAAAATAAAAAGGCTGCAAAGACTCCCCAAAATAAATCAGATGGCTAGGGAAATAAAAGTTGATGTAAATCACTAGTCTCTTAATTCATCTTGTCATAGCAGTGGCTAGTGTATGCAAAAGGAGTATATGTTCTTGTAATTCTCTTAACCAGTGATGTTTTGCATGTGGCAAGAATTTTAGGAGTGTGGGGCTATGTTTTTTTTTTTTTTTTAAATCAAATCCAATTGCTTATGTCATGCGGTATACATAGAATTTCTCTTATAAATCTCTTGAACTTCACAAATATTAGTAAACTAGTAGCGCTTACCTACCAATGCCGGCTCATCTAACATACTCTTACTGTCTCAATTTTGATGATTTCCATGGGACTCTGAGAATCCATTTACTAGACTCAGCATAATGTGCATATTTATTCATGCAAAATAAAAACACATTTGTCCTGTCAATATGTCACATCTGTCAACACCATTTGCTGATTTCAGCTCTTGGCTTGAAATGTGATGTCTAATTGTCATACATGATCTTATGAAATTTATGATAAAATGTGTGCATCAGGTGGGTCTAAGAGTGGTCTTTTATTATAAATGTCAAAAACTTTAAGCCCAAAACTTTAAAAGTAATTAGAAAATGTAAATTTCAAAAAGTGCTTCTGTGGAAGAGTTAATTAGGCATCGTTCTTTTTTGTGAAATCACTCAGTCGTGTCCGACTCTTTGCAACCCTATGGACTATACAGTCCTTGGGGTTCTCCAGGCCAGAATACTGGAGTAGGTAGCCTTTCCCTTCTCCAGGGGATCTTCCTTAATTGAAGTATAGTTTATTTACAGTGATTGTGTTACTTTCAGGTGTATAGCAAAGTGATTCATATACATACATATATTTTTTTGTGTTCTATTTCATTATAGCTTATTACAAGATATTGAGTAGAGTTCCTTGTGCTATTCAGTAGGTCCTTGTTATCTGTTTTATTTATGTGTGTATGTTAATTCCAAACTCCTTGTTATCTGTTTTATTTATATGTGTATGTTAATTCCAAACTCCTACTTTACCCCTCCCGCTTCCTTGGGCTTCCCTCATAGCTCAGTCAGTAAAGAATATGCCTGCAATGCAGGAGACCCAGGTTCGATTCCTGGGTCAGGAAGATCCCCTGGAGAAGGAAATGGCAATCTACTCCAGTATTCTTGCCTGGAAAATACTATGGACAGAGGAACTTGGCGGGCTACAGTCCATGGGCTTGCAAGAGTTGGACACGACTTAGCAACTAAATCACAACCCGCTTCCTTCCACTTTGGTAACCATAAGTATGTTTTCTAAGTCTGTGAGTCTATTTCTGTCTTGCAGATAATTCAAAGAGTGGGCCAGTGTCTCAGAGCACACAGGACATCCTCTGTGTCAGAGACTGCAGCTCCCAGCTAGACACAGCGACCACCCCACACCCTCAGAAAAAGCCTTTAACTATGAATCATATGCATTTCCTAGTGAATACTGAACATCACCCAGCAGTTTCATCTCTTCAGCATCACACAGCGAATCATGGATTCCAAGAGCAGAAGGAAGTTTGCTTTCATGTAGGCATCAGAAGATTTGCGTGAGAGTGGACACATTCAGAAAAGGGAAGATAGGCCAAATTGAAGAGTGTGAGAAAATTAGCTCATCTGATTTGATGTGAACATCTGCAGAAATTGTTAATGGACACTGTGTCTAATGAAATCCACCAGACATATGCATGCTTGTTATCTGTGGAACTGTGTTCTTCCCCCTACCGCACCTGTTGCTGGCAGGGCTGGACGTGCATTCCATCAATCGTCATATCTAAAGGGTTCAAGAGAGAGAAATTTGAGGCTCCAGTCTGATGTACTGAGAGACAAACACATCTCTAGTGGGAGACAGCCACTCTCAGAATTCAAATGCAGACCGAAAGACAGAAACACTAAAATCTCACAAGTCTCCTAGCCGCCTATCCAGTGTGTGAGTGCTAAGTCACTTCAGTCATGTCTGACTCTTTGTGACCCTATGGACTGTTGCGCACCAGGCTTCTCTGTCCCTGGGATTCTGTAGGCAAGAATACCACAGTGGGTTGCCATGCTCTCCTCCAGGGGATCTTCCTGACCCAAGGATCGAACCCACATCTCTTACATCTCCTGCATTGGCAGGCGAGTTCTTTACCACTAGCATCACCTGGGAAACCCCCAGCTGTCAGAGCTCCTCACAGTTCTGACCAGGACAGGAGACCTGTGAGCGATGGAGATTTGAGAAACATGTCGATTCACTTCTTTGAGCATTTAGCCTGTTCCACTGGAAGACAAAATGGTTGAATTCATATCAGCCTCCAATTGTATACAAATGGCTATTGTGCAAATAACAAATGACCTTTGTACATCCAAACAGGCTTGCTTTGGCCAGATGTTTCCTTGATAATCCCACATTATTCAGGTGTTAGTTTGTGTTTACGTACATCCCAAGCTCTTTCTTTGATAAATCAGTCTCCACTAATTCAAGCAGAGGATCTCCCCAAAGCAGGGGTTGTTAGGCTTCACCCGTTCACTGGGTTGCTGGTGGGTGCCAGTTGCATTGGGGAAGCAGCAATTCAGTGATTAATAATGAAGGCTCCTGCAGTTTTTAGAGTCAGTCCCAGCTCCCACTTTCTAGCTAAATGACCTTACAAGAAGTGTTTAGTCTCAGTTTCTTCATCTGTACAGTGGATAATAATAGCATCTTCCACATACAGAGCTCGTGAGATTTCATGTCAAGTGCTTAGAGTTATATTGCTATGGTGAACATGCTCATTAACATTGGGTATTTTCATTTGTTATTACTAATCAAGCTATCTCTAACAGATATCAATTGCAGCTCAGTTCTCAGATTTGTCTAAAGAGGAGAGAAGTGCAAATTAAAAACTAAGCCTGAGGTTGAATAGATTTATCTCAAGACCTATAATTTTATTTAGACCCCAGATGTTATTTATCTTAGTTCCATATATCAGTTGTCACTTTATAACATCCATATCTCTGCCCTCCTGCCCATTCCCTATGGGTACATGTTCATGAGCTAATGTAATCTGATGAATTAAAAATTAGGCTGATAGAAAAGTTGTGTTCTTGGCTAGATTTCCTCACTAAATCTGTAAAAATATATATAATCACCACAACTTACTTAAGTTTTTAGCTAACAATATGATAAGAAGGAAATATTCCAAATCTATCACCTCTCAACTCGGTCAAGTGAGGAAATCCTGAGAAATAGATCTTTGGGGGTGGGAGGGTGAAGGGAAGGTGTGGAGAATAGGCTATAAGTAAGAATGGGATACCTAGTCCCTTCATTTAGTATATTATATCTCTAGCTACTTACCCATGCTTTCCTTTCCTCATGCCTACACACACTACCCCAGGGTGATGTAACCAAGATGAATGAGATCATGATATGATGCATTCTGCAGTTTTAATAATAATTCTGCTGTCCTCTCATTTAACATAATGTTTTCAATTAAACTTGTAAATAACATTTTGTGATGCTTTCAATGAACATTAGTCTATTTTTGTGAGGCATTTGGAACATCTATCAAGTATAAAGAAAAAACAGTACTACATAAACATTGACATTCATAATCACATCTCCATATCATGTCTGAGAAATTCCTTCTCCGATTAACCCCCATGGAGTAAAAGTCTGTGGAAACAGACGGACTTTGTACCTGGCCCTAAAGTTCAGCTGGAGAGAGTGCGGGGAGTTTGGCAGTAAATCCCTTAGTCCAGGACCTTCTCATAAGAAAAGCTTGGTCTTCGTTTCAATTGACAGGAATGAGCTTCTATCATAGACACAGCATTCAGCTAGGCTTCCGAAGGATCCTGTTAGAGATGACGATGATGCTGATAATGCTTATGAGGGTGTGAAGCAGGTTGTCTTTTCTAGACCCTTCCACACATACTCTCACAATTGAACCCGACAACACTGCAGAGTGAGAAATGTATGTGCAAAGTGGTGTGCTTTTTTTTTTTTTTGCAGGAGAAGAAAAGGCACATAATTCAATCTGATTTCTTGAACTTCTCTCATCAAAAGAACATTAAGATGTTTTGGATATATCTCAGAAGAACCCAATTTTCACGTTTTCTGATGTGCCGTCTCAACTAGTAATAACACTAGCAACTCTGGTTTGGGGACCACAGAAATAGGACATACATACACTGCACCCCTTCACTGACTCTGCCCACAAAGTTAACCAACAATGGGACATCCCTGGTGGTCCAGTGGCTAAGACACTCACTCCCAATGAAGGGGCCCAGGTTTGATCCCTGGTCAGGGAGCTAGACCCCACATGCCACAATTAAAGATTCCACAGGCTGCAACTAAGACCTGGCAGAACCACATAAATAACTATTTTAAAAATAGCCAACAGGAAGTACGGTCCTCATAAATGACTATTAGTGAGGCATGGTGTATGCATTGTTCTAGGGAAATGTGAGTTTCCTCTGTAAGAAAACTCAGGAAAGTGGTGATTTCCTGTCCCCCTATTCACTGGGCCCTTGGACAGTACCCATTTTATATTCTTAGGTGGAAATCTTTGTTTAACCATATGTTTGACAGAGCACAAAATATACTTATGAACAGAGTGCTTACTGGATTTTTCCTATGACCATAGTACAGCTCAAAAGAACTTTGCTCAGAATTCAGCTAATTTTCCTTTTCTTTCTTTCTCTCTTTTTTTCCCTTATAACCATTGGTGGGGTGTCAAATGGGCATCTCTCTCATCTCCCGGATTGATGGCATCGTCTAGGACTTCCCACATAGACAAGATAAACGAAAGGCTTCCATGGACAGGTATGTAACTGTGGAGACAGCAGCACTGCAGAAGAGGCCTCCTGATCAGAAAGAATGTCTGTCCCACACTCAACTCTCTGACTCTGCAGTCACCTTTGACATGACTTACTGAATAGGAGTTTGTTTTCCAATTTCCATGGTTCAGACATAGGCCATGCAAAGTAAATACTAGTAAATGAGCAACAGTAGGTTCAAAGGAACATAAGACTAGAAGCCCTCCTCCTTTGGAAGATGGTTTGGGGAACATTCACATATGAATCAATCTGTTTGTGGTCTTTGAAGTGACTTTGATTAAGAGTTGTGGCCCCAATAGTAGTGAAATGGGTGGGGTCATCAAAGGAACTGACAGTTTCCATATGGATGCTGAGGCTCACACCACATCCAGAGAAAGCCCAGGTAATGGCCGTGTGCACAGAATGCGTTCAGCTTCAGAAAAATAAACCAGGAACTCACTACTCTTGGAGATTGCTTGGGAGTGGGTTTTATTTGAAGGAAAGAAAATATGCCATAAGATTTCAAGTTCCTACTGATCAGTGTTGAATTAAATTAATACCTAGTCCATTAAAATTTTTTCAGTGCTCTTTAATGAACAGAAAGTGACAACTTCCTTTGAAAAAGCAAGCAGTTTGTGTATTTCCCATAGATACCATCTAGTTCATGAATGAAACCACAAATAATAATTAATACCCAAAATTTTAGGGACCACATAAAATCAAATACAATCCACTACACTCTCCCTGATTTTGTTAGAAGTCAGTTAATGAATATCTAAACTTTGTAAACTTATTAGAACAGAATTCAACAACTTTTTGAATTCTGAATGAGAAGGAAAATAACAATTTATTGAAAAATTAAAATATGTACCCACTCCACTTAAATAGAAGAAACCTGAAAATAATTGAAGAACCCATTCTTTTGCTTTTGGTCTTTGAATTCAAGTCACTCTAAAATTTGTGTCTGAATAGTTCATGTTTTCCACTTGACTTTAATATTTTCTTCACTTTACTGCCTAATGTCACAAACTGCAGAATTACCTTTTAATTATTGAAAAAATTAATTACTTTTTATTATTACCTTTTAATTCTCAAACAAACATTAATTGATTTTGGAGGCCAAACAAAAAGGAAAATTTGAGACCAGCAATGCAGTTGGCATAGTGGCTTTGTAATCAGAGAGAAATTAATAATTAAGTCAGTTGGGCCAGTTATTCCATCTTTTGGAACCTTAGTTTCATCATATGAAAAATGGGAACATAATATATCTTGCTGAGTTGTTATGAAGATTAGATATAAAAACTGAACCATAAACTGCAGTTATTTATTAAAAAATTATAATTACTGTTATTAAAGTTCTTAGGCCTATTTTCTGATTGTCATCAGGTCTCCAACCTGTTTCCTATGATGGGTTTGTCTTGGGATAGCATTACACGTCATACACATGTTTCCAGTTTTCATGGGATTTGAATCATAACTACATGCATATGCAATTAATTTTTAGACTAATATCTCAGGGTTGATCATTTATACTATTAATAATAACTATGATGAATATCTTCTAGAATGATTTAAAACAGACATGAAAAGTAGGACTACATCATTACTGGCTCAAAATGTAACGAGGACAAACACATTCTATTCTAATAAGAATATTTAAATTGTTGTCCAACTTGATTCAGAAGGAGTAAGAAATCTCCAGCTAGTATGGGAATATCACAGTCTCTTTTTCTCTGCAGCAGAGATCTGAAATTCATTATGTTTTTCAGTCCTCTTCCTGAGGTACCATTTCTGGCAGACTCTGGTCCTTTTCATCTATGACCATAAAAGATCAAATCCTGCTGCCTCAACAAATTTTGTTTTCTAAAAGACTGAAAGATCTTTTACATTTTAAGAAAAAATATTGACTCATAGTTGTAGGAGTATTTAGGAGATCCTGCTGCTGCTGCTGCTGCTAAGTCACTTCAGTCGTGTCCGACTCTGTGTGACCCCATAGATGGCAGCCCACCAGGCTCCCCTGTCCCCGGGATTCTCCAGGCAATAACACTGGAGTGGGTAGGAGATCCTGAGGGCCCCAAAAGAATGTTACTCTGAGCACTCATATAATTGCTGAGCAACACTTATTAATACATATTCATATAGTCAGCCACTTATTATCCAAGTGCCAAAGCTTTGGTCCTCTGAGCCTCCCCAGGTGAGACCTAGCGGAGTTGGTGCCTAAGGTCTCTCTGTGCAGGTTGTGCAAAGGAAATCTGGATCAAAAGTTTACTAGTTAGCTGTTTGTTGAACTGAATTTATGAAGGGTGTAGAAGCTTAAGAAACTTGAGTCTTTTCATTAAATTATATGCCCAGTGAAGTGGTGATGAACCTCATTTGCCAGGATGGCTGCTAGAATCCCTTCCCAATTCACCAGTTTGCCCTCATAAATTCTAACCAAAATGGAGTTGAATGCACTTTGTGTCAAAGACTAGTTATCTCAGACCCTAATACCACCCTGCCCTCAAAATGTCTTTCCTGTAAGAAATTAAGAATACCTTTGTAATTCACGAACACTTCCAGTAGACTTTTGACTCTTTGAACATAGGAATAATGCTCTTTTCTTCCATCATGTCTCCATGTTTCTACATGTTAAACACACACACACACACACACACCCCTCTGATTTTAAAAAGTAAAACATTTTAAGTAACCATTAAAAGTTCAGAAGGACAGGATGAGACAATAAAGAGGAATCACTTTACTAATGAGAGAAGAATTTCAGAAAACTATACTCTTGATTTGACAGAGAGCAGAGTTGGGGGAGGATTCATTTAGAGATAAAATCTAGTAAAGCAAGGATCAGAAGAACAGACCCACAGAGGTAATCAGTACTCAATAAGACAGGAGAAGAGAAAAAGTAAAGAGATTTTTTGGAGTGGATGGCCTGTTGTCATCTCCTAAAACCAGGAGAATGGGGTAAGTTCCTGCATAAAGCAGGAAGAGAAGAGAGAGTGCCTTTGCTGGGTAGAGCTGCGTCACAGCCATGTGTTTTACCTATTCCAGCATTACCTATAGAAAAAGAAAAAGCTGTGCTCCGTTCACTTGTGTCCATCTGCTTCATTAGCTTAAAGAACATTTCCACTAGAGCTTTACTTGGCAATTACAGTTATCATTTGTAATTGGGAACTATTCATATTAGTGGAAACCTAATTATTGTTTGCTGCTAAGTAATCCCTATGATCCCTAAGATTCTCGATAATTCCAGCTTTTTAAGATAATGCTTGAATTTGAAATGTTTGGCTTCTAATATGCAGAACTGATCCCATTGAATCAATTCTTTAGTTCAGATGTGGCTACATCTTAGTTTGTATAATATCTTTTTATAGTTTACAAATTGATCTACATGATCTTTATTTTTACAGTGAGAGATAGCTCATATACTGATTTTATAGATAAGTAAACTGAGACACAAAGTAAGTGGCAAAGGCAGAACTCAAGCCAGGCTTTCTGGCTCAAATTTGACATTCCTTGTGCCAACTAGTATATGAATTAAATGTACCAGATACCTCCTTTCCATTAATCTACAAAAAGATGTCGTGGTGACTGTTCTTGGTATTGAGCAGGCAGAATTACATAACACTGCCCTAACGTCTTCCTGAAATTTATTCTAAAACTACTCCAAGGGTAGGGAAGGCCACCATCCTTGAATGATGTGACACCACTGATTGACAAAGACCAGGCTCAGACCTTGGGAAGAGCGAGGGGGATAACAAGCCAAGTCACAATCCAAATTAGTGCAGCCTCTCCTACGGCAGGATGAACACAATGTGGTCTTTGACCAACGTTTCAAAGCCCCATGTAGCTTGAGCTCTGATGGCCCTTGTTAAAGAAGGGCAGGGCGGTGCTGAGCTGACAGCCTGGAACACTGACCCATACACTGCAAACCGACGTGTAAATCACGTCTGACTAGGGGTCTCGAACTTGGCAAAGGAAATGTCATCTCCAGATTCTGCCCGTCATGTGTTTATGCAGAAATGGCCCTCCAGGTGCCTCTCTCCATCTCTACAGACAAGTGACATGGTGCTGGTAGAATTAACAGTTTTGGAGTTTATTCCCAAGACTGGCTGTAATTTTTTTTACACATTACTTCTATCTGAAATTCAAACATATTTTCCCTTTAAAATGCCGTATATTTCTATATCCAGAAGATAGGAAGAAGGGAACAATATCCGGTCAATACATCAAATATCATACCCCCTTGCCAGGCTGAAATTCTTCTCTACTGCCTCTGTAGCCGCTGGCCTCAGGGCTGTCTCTCTCTCCCCAGATCCTTGTTTTACCTTTCAAGACTACTCGGTTGGGCTCTTCCTCATGCAGGTGATCTGACCAAGATCTCATACTATCCTAAAATGTTCAGTCTACCCATGAGTGGCCCATTGCTTCTCCTTTCACTGATCATTCCTAATAATTGAGAGAAATGAAATTAAAAGTCAGCCATTCCTGATAATAACTTAGCAATTCTTGAAAATATTGACAAGGAGAAGTCATGATGTATGTGGTCAAAAGGTATGAACTTCTAGGTATAAAATAAAGAAATTATGGGGATGTAATATAGAGCATGGTGACTGTAGTCAGTAATACTATATTATACATTTGAAAAGTGCTAAAAGAGTAGATTTTTAAAATTCTCATTAGGAGAAAAAATTTGTAACTGGTGATGTATGTTAACTAAATTTTTTGTGAGCATTTTGCAATACATATAAATACTGAGAGTCATTATATTGTACACCTGAAACTAATACAATGTTATATGTCTCCTATACTAAAAACAAAGAAAAGATGTATGTCTAATATGAAGCTTTTTTGTCTTTTCTATTTTCATTCCTATTTACCTGGCCAATCAATGGTTGTCCATATTAGTGACTCTTAAATGTGCCTATGAATGTCTGGGTACTTTTCATTCAGTAGATCTGGGTTCTGAATTTCTAAGACATTGCTTGACGATACTGATGCTGTTGGTCCATGGATCTCAGTTTGGGTAGCACGGACCTGTATATCGCATATTAGCAGAACAAAGAGTATGAGGGATTGTGTGTGGTAAAGATAATATAATTCAGATTCTTCTGATAATTTGTAAATATCTAGGCAAAATGGCTTCCCAGGTGGTGCTAGTGGTAAACAACCCACCTGTCAGTGCAGGAGACAAAGCAGATGCAGATTTGCTCCCTGGGTAGGAAAGATCCCCTGGAGGAGGGCATGGCAACTCTCTCTGGTATTCCTGTCTTGGAAATCCCGTGGACAGAGGAGCCTGATGGGTTACAATCTATAGGGTCACAAAGAATCAGACATGTCTAAAGCGACTTAGCACACACGCACTGGCAAAATAGAGTCTATACTACTGGAAATCCAATCATATTTTAAGAATGCCTACTGGTTTATAATCAATAAGTATCAAAATAAATGAGAGCTAAATTTTCCAATTTTTTTCCCCTTAGTTTGCAAGATACAGACAATTCTCAGTTTGTAAACAAAGTACTAGGATGTCCTCTTTTTAAAATTGATTTTTTAAGTAACAAAATTTAGAATGGAATTATAAAAGTAGGAGCCATATTGAGACCTAAATTGACATAAACTGAGTACAGCTATGGGGCTTTCATTACATCTTGAAAGGTCTCCCCCAAGACCTCTCAGGTCAAATCAGCTTGCCACAACCTCCAAGAGTGGAAGAGCCTTTCCCTAGCAACAGTGAGTATTATTTAGAATATTGAATATCTCTATTCGATATTTCAAAAAAAAAAAAAAAGAATTCCCATTGCTACTATGAAATGCAAATGCTTTTTGTTAATTGAATCATCATATAGTATCTTAAAAAAATAATTTGATGGTTTAATTAATTTATTTATATATATTTTGGGGCCATGCTGGGTCTTCATTGTGGCACACTGGCTTCTATAGTTGTGGTGCGGAGGCTTTACTGCCCCAAGGCATGGGGGATCTTAGTTCCCCAATGAGGGATGGATCCTGAATCCTGTCCCCTGCATTGGAAGGCAGATTTTTTACCACTGGACCACAAGGGAAGTCCCTTCATATTGTTTCTTAATATTACATTCAGTTTTCGGTGATAAGAATTCAGATTATTTAACAAATATTAATCAGTTCAGTTCAGTTCAGCCACTCAGTCGTGTCTTTTTCCGATCCTATGAACTGCAGCACACCAGGCCTCCCTGTCCATCACCAACTCCCGGAGCCCACTCAAACACATGTCCACTAAGTCTAACCATCTCATCCTCTGTCGTCCACTTCTCCTCCTGCCCTCAGTCTTTCCCAGCATCAGGGTCTCTTCAGATAAGTCAGCTCTTCACATCAGGTGGCCAAAGTATTGGAGTTTCAGCCTCAGCATCAGTCCTTCCAATGAACACCCAGGACTGATCTCCTTTAGGATGGACTGGTTGGATCTCTTTGCAGTCCTAGGGACTCTCAAGAGTCTTCTCCAACACCACAGTTCAAAAGCATCAGTTCTTCTGTGTTCAGCTTTCTTTACAGTCCAACTCTCACATCCATACATGATCACTGGAAAAACCATAGCCTTGACTAGAAGGACGTTTGTTGGCAAAGTAATGTCTCTGCTTTTTAATGTGTGTCTAGGTTGGTCATAACTTTCCTTCCAAGGAGTAAGAGTCTAAATTTCATGGCTGCAATCACCATCTGCAGTGATTTAGGAGCTCACAAAAATAAAGTCTGACACTGTTTCCACTGTTTCCCCATCTATTTCCCATGAAGTGATGGGACCAGATGCCATGATCTTAGTTTTCTGAATGTTGAGCTTTAAGCCAACTTTTTCATTCTCCTCTTTCACTTTCGTCAAGCAGCTTTTTAGTTCCTCTTCACTTTCTGCCATAAGGGTGGTGTCATCTGCATATCTGAGGTTATTGACATTTCTCTTGGTAATCTTCATTCCAGCTTGTGCTTCTTCCAGCCCAGTGTTTCTCATGATGTCCTCTGCATATAAGTTAAATAAGCAGGATGACAATATACAGCCTTGATGTACTCCTTTTCCTATTTGGAACCAGTCTGTTGTTCCATGTCCAGTTTTAACTGTTGCTTCCTGAGCTGCATACAGGTTTCTCAAGAGTCATGTTAAGTGGCCTGGTATTCCCATTTCTTTCAGAATTTTCCACAGTTTATTGTGATCCACACAGTTAAAGGCTTTGGTATAGTCAATAAGGCAGAAATAGATGTTTTTCTGGAACTCTCTTGCTTTTTCGATGATCCAGCAGATGTTGGCAATTTGATCTCTGGCTCCTCTGCCTTTTCTAAAACCAGCTTGAACATCTGGAAGTTCATGATTCACATATTGCTGAAGCCTGGCTTGGAGAATTTTGAGCATTATTTTACTAGCATGTGAGATGAGCGCAATTGTGTGGTAGTTTGAGCATTCTTTTGCATTGCCTTTCTTTGGGATTGGAATGAAAACTGACCTTTTCCAGTCCTGTGGCCACTGCTGAGTTTTAAATTTGCTGGCATATTGAGTGCAGCACTTTCACAGCATCATCTTTCAGGATTTGAAGTAGCTCAGCTGGAAATCCATCACCTCCACTAGCTTTGTTTGTAGTGATGCTTCCTAAGGCTCGCTTGACTTCACATTCCAGGATACTTCATGACATTTAGCTAGGGGTTAAGCATATAGGTTGGAGAAGGCAATGGCACCCTACTCCAGTACTCTTGCCTGGAAAATCCCATCGATGGAGGGACTTGGTAGGCTGCAGTCCATGGGGTCACTAAGAGTCAGACACGACTGAGCGACTTCACTTTCTCTCTTCACTTTCATGCATTGGAGAAGGAAATGGCAACCCACTCCAGTGTTCTTGCCTTGAGAATCCCAGGGACGGCAGAGCCTGGTGGGCTGCTGTCTATGGGGTCACATAGAGTCAGACACGACTGAAGCGACTTAGCAGCAGCAGCAGTAAGCATATAAGTAAACAAGACGATAAAAATCCTAGCCATTGATATGTCAGTCGTTTGTCTTTTTTATCCTAATATGTCTTTTTATAACTTTGTAACCACTCCCTCAAAACTTCTTTAGTTTCAAGTGCAAAATTGAATCCTGAACCCTTATTCAAATTTTTAAAAATATGGGCAACTGAAACATTTATAAATGTTGTCACAATTGGAAAGATCATAAAACTTGCACCTATTTTTGATATGTGTTATATAAATGTGCATGTATAAACTCTGGCTTCTGCCTGCACGCAGAATACTTTGCACTTACTTCTAATTTTTGTGGATGATGTCATATTGTAATAACTTTGGGTAAAGAATCCACCTGTGATGTACAGGAGGCATGGGAGACACAGGTTTAATCCCTGGGTTGGGAAGACCCTCTGGAGGAGGAAATGGCAACCCACTCCAGTATTCTTGCCTGGAGAATTCCATAGACAGAGGAGCCTGGGAGGCTACAGCTCATGGGGTTGCAGAAAGTCAGGCATGACTGAGTACATGGCACATTCCTTAAGGGGGCTATAAATTTCTTGTTGAAACCAGCACTGTCTACTGAGTTGCCAAGCTAGGAACTGGGCCTGTCTGGGCTCCCTAAATCATGTTGATTGAATTTTGTAAACACCCCTTAAATCACCTATTTTCAAGTCCTCAAAATATCACCCAAGCAATATACAAGAGCCTCTTCACTTGCTTCTGCTTTGGGCTTTCCCCTGACTTCACATTTTAGGCTTCCAATCTGACATGTTCAGTGCTCAGAGAAAGTCTTTCAGTTGTGTTTGACTCTTTGCGACCCCATGAACAGTAGCCTGCCAGGCTCCTCTGTCCATGGAATTCTCCAAGCAGGAATACTGGAGTGAATATTTACTCCCTTCTCCAGGGTATCTTCCCAACCCAGGGATTAAACCTGGGTCTCCCACATTGCAGACAGCTTCTTTACTGTCTGAGCCACCAGGGAAGCCCAGAGGGAGCTCTCTAAAATGTCAGTGGCTTGTGTCTTGCCTGGCTTCAGTGGATTCTCATGAACAATCAGGGCAAATCCAAAGGTGTATACAAATTCCATGAAAAAATACATGTGGAAAATGTTACATTCTGTCTACATCCTTTGATTTATAGTGCATTTTGATGTATTAAAGCTTCTGAGGGTGGGATGATTTGGAGAAATGGCATGGAAACATGTATAATATCATATAAGAAAGGAATTGCCAGTCCAGGTTCAATACAGGATCCTTGGGGCTGATGCACTTGGATGACCCAGAGGGATGGTACGGGGAGGGAGGTGGTACGGGGGTTCAGGATGGGGAACACGTGTACGTCTGTGGCGGATTCATGTTGATGTGTGGCAGAACCAATACAATATTGTAAAGTAATTAGCCTCCAATTAAAAAAAAAGAAGAAAAAGATTTGTGTGGATGAAGAAATATCCCTGGGCAGGAAAGTACAAACAGACCATACTTGTATGACACTGAATAAATGGCTACAAAGGACCAAAAAACAAAAACAAAACAAACAAAACAAAACAAAAAAGCTTCTGAGAAGACCTGCAGTTAAACAGACCTCTCTTGTTTCATTTAATTTAGAATCTCTCAGATTTATTTAACTATGAAATTCTTCTCTTCCTAGTAATTCCTATAAAACTCCTTCAAGCCAGCATTCTCTAGGACACAGTTTGGGAAGTTCATTTGGTGATTTGAAGGCAAAGCTCTGACCTTTGTCTTTCTGAGGGCCCTTAATCTGATTCTCCTCAGAGTGGCTGCATTCAGCTGCTGTACTTGATTAAACACAGCTGATTCAATAACATTTTGGAGCTATATTCTAAAGTTTAGACTTTTAAAATCATTGTACACAATTCAGTGATTTGACATTTAAATGAAGCAAGATTCAGAGAGGGAGATACTTATTCAAGGTCACATGGATAATAAACTAGACATTAAATTGCATAAAAATAGCTTAGTACAGAAAATAAAACAATGGTATTTGTGGGGAGCAGGTGAGAACAATGTATATGACAAGAAAATAAATTGGAAAAAGCAAAAATCAAACAATGATCATCTAAAAGTTATTCTTTCAAATAGACACATAATATAAGCTACATCTGTAATACATGTAATGTAATCATAATTTTTCCAGTAGTCAGAACAGTAAAAAGAAATAGATGACATTAATTTGAGTAATTTGTTATATTTAACTCTACCTGTCCAAATTTTCATCATTTCAACATGTAATCAATATTAAAGACAGTGTGATATTTTACATTCATTTTGAATGAGGTCATCATTCAAATCTGATGTGAATTAATGCACACATAGTATTGATATATCTCAGTTCAAACTACCCACATTTCAAGTGTTCAGTAGTCACGTATACCTGTAGCTATTGTGTTAGCACAGAGATAGAACATTTCCATCATTTCAGAAATTTCTATTGGATCACACTGATCTGAAGTGATGGTTCTCAATTGAGGGTGATTTTGCTCCCCAAGAAACATCTGGCACCATCTGGAAATAATTTTTAATTATCACAATGAGGTGAGGAACAGTGGCATCTAGTGGGTAGAGGCCAGGAATATTGCTAAATATCTTATCATGTACGAAAATTTATCAGGTCCAAAATATCAAAAGTGCTGAGATGAGAAACCCTAGTCTAGAGAATTGGTGAACTAATGAGAAATTGTAATCTATTCTGTACAAATAATATAATTTCTAGATAATTTATAGTAATTATAATCTCTTCTCTCATTTATTCATTTAACAAATATTAATAGTTTCAAATAGCAACAGACACTGTGTTAGGACTTTAGACATATAGACTCATCAGACATCATAAAATATGTCAATGAATAAGCAATAAGGGCTATACTATGTAAGACGCAGAGATGGGGCAAAGTAAGGTGTAATCAACATTGCTTAGGCTTCTCTCCACTACACGGTTAACATAAGGTCTGTATATAGATGAATGAAAGGGAAAATAAAAGATAAAAAAGAAAAAATGAAATCAAGTCAAAACTAGAGAAATCAGAAGGAAAAAGACTTTTAAGAAAAATAAAGATAAATAATACAGTAAGTGTGAGACTGGGAAGAAAATCAGACTGGGAAGGTCAAGTAGAGTGAAATGGAACCTAAGTTATATGTGCAGAACAATAGGAGAAAGGCCAGTGACATTAACCACAATTGTCCAGATTCTAATATCTGTTTGCTCAGGGTCTTCTCTACTCCATTTGCCATGGTCCTCCCTAAAATTCTATCTACACCTATCTCCCACGAGTTTTCATTTTTTCCTTTTGAGAGTATAAAGAGTTTATTTTCTGGAAGGATGTCAAGTTTCTGTATACTTGGAGTGGAAGGCCAGCCAATTGGAGATAGAATGGGGTCAGTGTTTGGACAGCAATCTGTCACAAAGCAAAGGCTGTCCTAGACAGCCTTGGAGACACAGACAAAGATGCATGACCATTGTTTTCCAGTGAGAGCCTTTAAAGCACCTTGGGGTTGCCATCCTGCATGGGGCCCCAAGTTTCCGTGTCGGACCACCTGCCAGGAGCTGTGCATTGCGCTGACCTCTCCCAACCCAATGTGAATAACTTCCGAGAGGTAGCCCCCGTGAAGGCAAGGGTTGCAAGCCAGTGAAGAAAGAGAGGAGATTTATAGCTCTAGGATATCTTTGCCTTTTGAAAATAAAATGGCACATTAGGGCAAAGGGGGAGTTTGGATGAAAGGGGGGGTTGCCTATCTCCAGGCATGACCAGTTCAATGTTTATTACCTAGTGCAAAAGCTTGGGCCAGTCCAGGCAAGTCTGTGGAGAAAAGAAAGGATTGGTGTGTTTAGTAACAAATAAACAGAGGCTTCTCAAGACTTCTCTGATCCGTTTTTCAAAAGCCTTATCACAAATTATTTTCTTTCCCAGGAAGTAGTGTTCTTGCCTTGGAGCCTTGGAGGCACAATTACCTCTTGCCAGCATCTAGAAACAGGCTAGGTTCTCCTCTAAAATATCTTGGGATCTACCATCAGTATGCCATTAAAAATCTCCTTGAAATAAAAAGAGAACTAGGTGCTGTGTCTTTAGTGGTCATTTTGACTTTTCTAACCTTCAATAAATTATTTGCCCTCTTAAAAACCTTGATGGCTCTCTGAAACCCCTATGACTCTTTTAGCCCCTGAAAAAGATCAATTCTTTTTTAAAAATAAGATAATGGCCATATTCCTGATGTTGTTCCTACAAGGACAGACAGTGACTTAGACCCCCAAGTCATCCCTGCTTTTTGATGGCAAACAGGAAAGTGAGGAGATTCACTATCAGAAAATTTCACATTCTTGGAGGACGGGTGTCTTTCTTCAAGTTTTGAGGGAAAAAGAGGAGTTCTGGGCAGAAAAACTGAGGTTCAATTTCAGAGTTCCGTAGTGGACATGTCTGAGGCTGGGCCGCGGAAATCCATACAATGAAAACACAGACAAGGGAGATTTGCACAGCTTTTAACTTAGGTCAAAAAACATGTAATTTGTTAAGTAAGAGGGCACTAACACGTGCCACGTCACGCTGGATTTTCTTGAAAAATAAAAAAAAAATCACAAAGTTAAACTTTCAGTCAACCTGAAAATATTAGCTTTTTATGGGGGCAGGGCGGAACGAATGGAACAGCAGCACTTTTTTTTTCCTTTTTGATTGCTCATTTTCTGAGTCTTCTCAAAGAATGATAGGGGAGCAAGGCAGGCAGGAAACAGGAGTAGGGGATTTAGGAAAGTATTAAAGATACAGCCCAAGTAGAAAAGGTAGGTGTCTATAACTAAGGATCAAAATATATGGCAGGGCACAATAATACATGTAGATTTCTTAAGTTTGAAATCTTTTAGTTGAAGGAAGAAAATGCCAATACTTCTATAGAATGTTATGTTATAGAACATTCTATGGAATGTTATGGACAACCTAGCTAAAAGCAATGTTTGATTATTTCTAACTTTGAAGTGGCAAATACTTTTCAAGAAGTATAAATCACATTGGTTTAGAAAGAAGAGATATTAATTATAGAAAAATTTCTTTGTAAACAATTTTTTTTTTTTTGGAGAAAAAAAGAGAAAAGCTTGTCCACAAGCATGATAAGATCAAAGATCAGGATTCATGGGTATATAAACACCATGAGAGATTATAGAATGAGGTACACATCTGAATCTAGACACCAATGTCTATTAACTACTTTCCATGAAAATTTTTCTCTTATTAAATAAAAACTACACCATAAAATTTGTAAATTTTCCTCATCTGATTTTTAATTATCTTGACTTCTTCCTTCATTGATTATGAGTGTTTTATGCTAATAAGAAAGCCCTATCTCCTCTGTGTATTTCCTCTCTAACTTTTAGCCAACAATAATGTTCCTTTTAAAATGAATTTTAAATGAGGAGGATAAGGGGGCTAAGGATACTGAATAAGATATCTCCTGAAGCCAGTGGATACAGGTTTAAATCTGAAACAGACTCTACATTTCTATCATTAATCATCCTTCCATTACCATTTCAAATATTCTATTTGGTCTCTGAACAGAAAAGTTGATATCAAAAAATAGTAGTTCTATTGATGTCCTGGATTTTATGTTAGGACGTAACTGGTGAGGAAATGGGGGACTAATGAATAATCCTACATTTTTGCTCAAGTGAAAATCCAGAAATAGTTTACTGTACTTACACTCCTTGGCCTCCCTCTCCTGGTACTGGCAGGAATATGGAGAGAGCTCTGACCCCCAGCATCCACACAAAGAGTGTTGGACAATGAAGAAGGTCGACTCTTTCTATACAGACCTGCTTTTGTGCTCCATTTGGGGCTTGATCTTTGCAGCCCGAAAGCTCGGTAGATGCCAGGGAGATAGATGTGGTGTGTTTGCCTCATCCAGAGCAGCAGCTGAGCCACTTTCACACAGGCAGGCAGGTACAGCCGAGCCTGGTAACAGATGAGAACCCCTGGGGAGCCCTTGACTATGGAGAATGAACAATGAAAAGAAACCATATTGGACACAGATACAAAAGGAGTCCCCTGCTCCTTTTCTCTCCTCCCTTGTTCCCTTTCTCCCTTTCCTTAGGAAACATCTATGAATGTGGAAAGCTGTCTTTCCCCTGGAAGCATTTGAGTGCCTGGGGGCTCCAGATGCTATTCTATGCAAATAGTTTCCACCCTCTCCTGCTTGGGGAAATGCTCTTTAACCCATCTGCATATCCATTTTCTGTCTTTTCTTGAAGGGAGAGGCAAAGGAAGAGATGAAAATACTTTCCAGACAACTGTTTCCGCTGCTTCACTCTGCTTGAGTGGAAAAGTCACCCAGCAGAAATGTAGTTGGGTTGCGGTGGCAGTCCACTTCAGGGTAGCAAGGCCAGCATCTTGAGTGGGGGGAGGGGAGAAGTTAAGGAGCAAGCCCCAGAAGGTAAAGTACCCAGGAAAGACTTTAAAAATACCAAGTGTTTTCCTCAAACTTGGAAATAGAGGGTAAATTTACTTGAAAAGACTTGGCACCAAAATTATGCAAGTACTTTTTTTTGGCAGCAGAGAGGCGAAAAGCAAAGGAGAAAAGGAAAGATATAGGCATCTGAATGCAGAGTTCCAAAGAATAGCAAGAAGAGATAAGAAAGCCTTCTTCAGCGATCAATGCAAAGAAATAGAGGAAAAGAACAGAATGGGAAAGACTAGAGATCTCTTCAAGAAAATTAGAGATACCAAGGGAACATTTCATGCAAAGATGGGCTCGATAAAGGACAGAAATGGGATGGACCTAACAGAAGCAGAAGATATTAAGAAGAGGTGGCAAGAATACACGGAAGAACTGTACAAAAAAGATCTTCACAACCCAGATAATCAAGATGATGTGATCACTAATCTAGAGCCAGACATCTTGGAATGTGAAGTCAAGTGGGCCTTAGAAAGCATCACTACGAACAAAGCTAGTGGAGGTGATGGAATCCCAGTTGAGCTGTTTCAAATCCTGAAAGATGATGCTGTGAAAGTGCTGCACTCAATCTGTCAGCAAATTTGGAAAACTCAGCAGTGGCCACAGGACTGGAAAAGGTCAGTTTTCATTCCAATCCCAAAGAAAGGCAATGCCAAAGAATGCTCAAACTACTGCATAATTGCACTTATCTCACATGCTAGTAAAGTAATGCTCAAAATCCTCCAAGCCAGGCTTCAGCAATATGTGAACCGTGAACTCCCTGATGTTCAAGCTGTTTTTAGAAAAGGCAGAGGAACCAGAGATCAAATTGCCAACATCCGCTGGATCATGGAAAAAGCAAGAGAGTTCCAGAAAAACATCTATTTATGCTTTATTGACTGTCACGCAAGTGTATGTTCCTCGGTTCTTTGTCTCGTCACAACAAAGATTTGGAGTGACGGACATTAAAGCCCCCTCGGCGTGTCACAGCTCTCAGGTCTTGGATAGACCGCGTTATAGCTCTCAGGTCTCAAATGGACCATGTTATAACTCTTAGACAAATCAGTGTTACAGCTCAGTGTTGCAGCTCTATTTTATTTAGAAGATAGCAGGAAAATCCATCTTCGAGGCGTGAGGGCACGTCAATCCAAAGACAGGAGGAAAAGAGCGCCCCAGCACGCAGGAGAGAGAGAGCGAGTGAGCTGGCTCTGGCTCCTCTATTTATATGTTTATCTCTCCCTGGGCCTGTCCTATGTAAATTGGGCCAGCCAGGAGTGTTGTTTGTTTTACCTGAGGTCCTCACTCTGGTCCTCAGACCTTCTTTTGTTTCATTTTCGCAGGCTTTTCCCTTCCTTGTCTGTAGCCACCGCCATTTTGGACTCCTTTTCCCTGTTCTACCTACCAAACATTGACTATGCCAAAGCCTTTGACTGTGTGGATCACAATAAACTGTGGAAAATTCTGAAAGAGATGGGCATACCAGAGCACCTAACCTGCCTCTTGAGAAATCTGTATGCAAGTCAGGAAGCAACAGTTAGAACTGGACATGGAACAACAGACTGGTTCCAAATAGGAAAAGGAGTATGTCAAGGCTGTATATTGTCACCCTGCTTATTTAACTTCTATGCAGAGTGAAGTGAAGTCGCTCAGTCGTGTCCGACTCTTTGCGACCCCATGGACTGTAGCCTACCAGGCTCCTCCCTCCATGGGATTCTCCAGGCAAGAGTACTGGAGTGGGTTGCCATTTCCTTCTCCAGGGGATCTTCCCAACCCAGGGATCGAACCCGGGTCTCCTGCACTCCAGGCAGACAATTTAACCTCTGAGCCACCAGAGTACATCATGAGAAATGCTGGACTGGANCTCAGTCGTGTCCGACTCTTTGCAACCCCATGGACTGTAGCCTACCAGGCTCCTCCCTCCATGGGATTCTCCAGGCAAGAGTACTGGAGTGGGTTGCCATTTCCTTCTCCAGGGGATCTTCCCAACCCAGGGATCGAACCCGGGTCTCCTGCACTCCAGGCAGACGCTGGGAGAGAGGAGAGGATGCTAAAAGGGAGTTGGGGGAAAGGTCCAAAGACCACCTCTTCCCATGTGCTTGAAATGAGCTTGTTTATGACTGATGGGGTAGTTTTTTTTTTTTAACTTTTTACTTTTTTAGGTGGTGCATAACTGATTAACAATTTTGTGATAGTTTCAGATAAACAGTGAAGGGACTCAGTCATACATATCCATGTATCCACTCTCCCTCAAACCCTCTTCACATCCAGGCTACCACATAACATTGAGCAGGGTTCTATGCTACACAGTAGGTCCTAGTTGGTTATCCATTTTAAATATAACAGTGTGCACATGCCCATTAGACTCTGAGAGATAGTTTTCTGACCCTTGTATTTTCCAAAGAAGCATCTCAAGGGCCACAGGCGGGAGGCTGTAGAGCGACAGTGATATGGGTTCCCACTTTCTTCTAAGGGAGCAATTGTCCTTTCATCTGATTTGAGAACTGGTCTTCTAAAAACATTTCCTTTGAAGAAAGAATTCTGTGGCCCAGTCTATTTAAAATCTTTACGAGGAGGGATTATACAGTTGGGTCACTCTGAGGGGTCACTTCAATTATATCCCCCCAAAAGATATGTTTAAGTCCTAGCCCCCAGTCCTTGTGAATGTGACCCTATTTGGAAATGGCATCTCTGCAAATTGATTCTCCAGGCAAGAGTACTGGAGTGGGTTGCCATTTCCTTCTCCAGGGGATCTCCCCAACCCAGGGATCGAACCTGGGTCTCCTGCACTCCAGGCAGACAATTTAACCTCTGAGCCACCAGAGTACATCATGAGAAATGCTGGACTGGAAGAAACACAAGCTGGAATCAAGATTGCCAGGAGAAATATCAATAACCTCAGATATACAGATGACACAACCCTTATGGCAGAAAATGAAGAGGAACTAGAAAGCCTCTTGATGAAAGTGAAAGAGAAAAGTGAAAAAGTTTGCTTAAAGCTCAACATTCAGAAAATGAAGATCATGGCATCCGGTCCTATCACTTCATGGGAAATACATGGGGAAACAGTGGAAACAGTGGGGGATTTTATTTTTTGGGGCTCCAAAATCACTGCAGATGGTGACTGCAGCCATGAAATTAAAAGACGCTTATTCCTTGGAAGAAAAGTCATGACCAATCTAGATAGCATATTGAAAAGCAGAGACATTACTTTGCCAACTAAGGTCCGTCTAGTCAAGGCTATGGTTTTTCCTGTGGTCATGTATGGATGTGAGAGTTGGACTGTGAAGAAGGCTGAGTGCCAAAGAATTGATGCTTTTGAACTGTGGTGTTGGAAAAGACTCTTGAGAGTCCCTTGGACTGCAAGGAGATCCAACCAGTCCATTCTGAAGGTGATCAGCCCTGGGATTTCTTTGGAAGGAATGATGCTAAAGCTGAAACTCCAGTACTTTGGCCAACTCATGCGAAGAGTTGACTCATTGGAAAAGACTCTGATGCTGGGAGGGATTGGGGGCAGGAGGAGAAGGGGACGACAGAGGATGAGATGGCTGGATGGCATCATGGACTTGATGAATGTGAGTCTGAGTGAACTCCGGGAGATGGTGATGAAGAAGGAGGCCTGGCGTGCTGTGATTCATGGGGTCGCAAAGAGTCGGACATGACTGAGCGACTGAATTGAACTGAACTGAGACATGGAGGATCTTAGTTCCCCAGCCAGGGATCCAACTTGTGTCCCTGGAGTGAAGGCATGGAATATTAACCACTGGACTACCAGATAAGTCCCTGTAAGTACTTTCAATGTAATATAATTAGATTTTGTATTTCACTGTTAAAGATGATCAGTCTCCAGGACTTCCCTGGTGATCAGGTTGGGACAACCTGGTTGGGATTTCACCTTCCAACACAGGGAGTTCTGGTTCTATCCCTGATCAGGGAGACTCGTGGCCAAAAAGCCAAAACACAAAACAGAAACAATATTGTAATAGATATGAGTTTAAAAATGGTTCACATAAAAAATTTAAAAAGACAACTTAAAGAAAAGACAACCAACTTCTACTTTCCATATTTTCTCTCAAAGTATGACAATATGATTTTCTGTTGTTTTTTTTGTTTGTTTTACATTACCTCTTTAAGAGATAAAACCAATTTCATTATTTTATTTGTATGATTTTGCAAAATTTTTTCTTAAGTACAAAGGATGCCAACCCATTACCAAGAACTTGAGGTGATACACTATAATTGTGAGGTAAACCATACTCCAAAACTGTATGTTAAAGAAGATTCCAGTAGTTTGAGTTTGGCATTTCAATGTTCCTCATTCCTTCAACCTATACTCATGTAGAATCAAACTCAGAACTAAAGCTCAGATAATATTCAAACAAACTTGATATATGGCAGAATGTGGTGCATATTTATCTCTTCATTAAATGTGAACCTGACTAATATCCTGATGAAATGAGACACACTTATATTTTAAAATATACTTTAGGATAATTACACTGAGTTTTGAAAATTCTGGTAGCTTTATTGGTCACCAGTCCATGCTGATGTTACTTAAAATGAGTAAATAACTCAGCATCAAGAAATAAATCCATCTTTTATCCAGGAATCCCATCCCAGGGCATATATTCTGACAGAAACCATAATTTGAAAGGATACATGCATACCAGTGTTCATTGTAGCACTGTTTACAATAGTCAGGTCATGGAAACAACCTAAATGTCCCTCAGTGGAGAAACGGATAAAGAAGATTTGGTCAATATATACAATGGGATATTACTCAGCCGTAAAAAAGAAGACATAATGCCATATGCAGCAACAGGGATGGACCTAGAGGTTGTCATACTGAGTGAAGTAAGTCAGACAAAGACAAATATCATATGATATCACATATGTGAAACCCAAAGAAATGATATCTATTTATAAATCAGCAGTTGAGTCACAGATGCAGAAAATAAACTTGTGGTTACCAGGGGGTAAAGGGAGTGGGGAAGGATAAATTGGGAGTTGGGACTGACATATATATACTACTATATAGAGAGATCAACCCTGGGATTTCTTTGGAAGGAATGATGCTAAAGCTGAAACTCCAGTACTTTGGCCACCTCATGCGAAGAGTTGACTCATTGGAAAAGACTCTGATGCTGGGAGGGATTGGGGGCAGGAGGAGAAGGGGATGACCGAGGATGAGATGGCTGGATGGCATCACGGACTCGATGGACGTGAGTCTGTGTGAACTCCGAGAGATGGTGATGAACAGGGAGGCCTGGCGTGCTGCGATTCATGGGGTCGCAAAGAGTCGGACACGACTGAGCAACTGAACTGAACTGATATATAGAAGAGATAACTAATAAGAACCTACTGAATCGCACAGGGAACTATTTAATACTCTGCATTGAACTATACGGGAATAGAATCTAAAAAAAGAATAGGATATGTATGTTCAGTCGAGCTAAGTCATGTTGGATTCTTTGTGACCCCATGAACTGCAGCATGTCAGGCTTCTCTGTTCATCACTATCTTCCTGAGTTTGCTCAACTGAACAACAGCAACAGTATGTGTGTATACAACTGATACATTTTTCTGTACAGTAGAAAGTGAAAAAGTGAAAGTGAAGTCGCTTAGTCGTGTCCAACTCTGTGACCCCATGGACTATAACCTACCAGGCTCCTCCATCCATGGGATTTTTCAGGCAAGAACACTGGAGTGGGTTGCCATTTCCTTCTCCAAGAGACTGAACCTGGATCTCCCATGCTGTAGGCAAACGCTTTACCATCTGAGCCACCAGGGAAGTCCAGTGGAAATAACATCATAAATCAACTATAATCCAATAAAATATTTGTTTAAAAAAAGAAATAATCTTTTAAAGGGGATCTGTGGAGAGCAAACCAGTCAATCCTAAAGGAAATCAACCTTGAATATTCACTGGAAGGACTGATGCTGAAGGTGAAGCTCCAATACTTTGGCCACCTGATGCGAAGAGTGACTCTTTGGAAAAGACCCTGATACTTAGAAAGATTGAGGGCAAGAGGAGAAGGGGACGACAGAGGGTAAGATGGTTGGATGGCATCACTGACTCATTGGACATGAGTTTGAGCAAACTCCAGGAGATAGTCTAGGTCAGGGAAGCCTGGTGTGCTGCAGTTCAGGGGGTTGAAGAGTTAGATTCGACTTAGGGATTGAACAACAACAGTGCTTTCTTTATCATATTTATCTTCAAGGACACACACATATTCACCCAGCCTGTGTCTTGAAAAGAACATTCTAATGGAGAGTTTGTGATCTGTAAAAACCCCTTGTGTTAAAGATAGTGAAAGTTGCTCAGTTGTGTCCAATTCTTTGCAGCCCATGGACTATACAGTCCCATGGAATTCTCTAAGCCAGAATACTGGAGTGGATAGCCTTTCCCTTCCCCAGGGGATCTTCCCAAACCAGGGATCAAAATCAGGTCTCCTGCATTACAGGTGGATTCTTTACAAGCTGAACCACAAGGGAAGCCCAAGAATACTGGAGTGGCTAGCCTTTCCCTTCTCCAGAGAATCTTCCCGACCCAGGAATCGAACCGGGGTCTCCTGCATTGCAGGCAGATTCTTTACCAACTGAGCTATCAGGGAAGCCAAATTCAGGTCCTGGATCAAATAAAATAGTAATAGACTAAAGATGCAAAGTATTGGAAATATGTGCTCCCTCTTGCAAACTCTAGGAGATGGTTAAGGAGAGGGAAGCCTGCATGCTGCAGTCCATGGTGTTGCAAAGACTCAGACAATGAGCAACTGAAAGACAACAATTTACACTCATGGCAGGCAGTAATCAATCATGACACTTACACCCTGCTGCAGCCTCAGAATCCTTCTCAACAATACTCCAGGTACGTGCTAAGTTGCTTCTGTTGTGTCTAATTGTTTGTGACCCTATGGACCATGGCCTGCCAGGTTCCTCTGTCCATGGGATTCTCCAGGCAAGAATAGTGGAATGAGTTGCCTTGCCTTCCTCCAGGAAGATCCCCAGAGGATCTTCCCAATGCAGGGATCAAACCCGAGTCTCTTTTGTGTAACCTGCATTGACATGTGGGATCTTTACCACTACTGCCATATGGGGCTTCCCTAATACTCCAAGGGATCAGTACTATTAATCACGCTGCGTATAGGGTAAGATGTGCCATTCTTGGACTAGTCCCTTACTCTATTTGTGCCTTGGTTTCTTTATTAGGGAAATGATCCAAAAATTTTAGTATTGTAGGATATAGGACTGCGAATTTCTGGAATGAATTATCAACAGACATTATCTTAGGAGAGGATTATCTATATCTGAAAATGAGAAATTACATTGTGCATAATATTTGAAAACTCCTTCATTTATAGAAATCCATTAATTTAAAACTATAAATAAACGAATAGCTTTTAAAAAATAATTGTGCTTTTGGAGAAGGAAATGGCAACCCACTCCAGTGTTCTTGCCTGGAGAATCCCAGGGATGGGGGAACCTGGCGGGCTGCTGTCTATGGGATCACACAGAGTCGGACACGACTGAAGTGACTTAGCAGTAGCAGCAGCAGAGGAAAATCTAGCTATATCTGTCTATCTATCTAGATTTTATTAATAGCTGTCTTCTCTGAAAAGGTAGGTATCACTTTGTTGTTGGTTGTTGGTTCACCACCTAAACCCCTGACATATTCTAGAGTCTTTGACAATGCATTAGAATCACCCATGTAGGTTTTTAGAAATCCCCAAACCCAGGCCGAAACCTGAAAGAATTCCATCACAAGGAGAGACACCCGGGCATCTGTGTGTTTTAAAGCTCTATTCCAATATGCAGCTAAGAGTGACAAAACCCTATTACAAAAGGAGAAACACCAACGTAAACTGCCACGGCAAGTCCGCATTTTTTTCGTGCTAAATAATTTTAACAGTACATTACACAACAACACTGTAATAGGACTGTGAGTTATGAAAGGTGTTGGGGGGTGTGGTGACAGATATTTTGACTGTGAAAAAAATGTTTTTTCTTTGTGTGCCACATTCGTGTACTGGCCTGTGAACGGACTGAATTCAGAAATGAAACACTCCCCCTTTCAATGAGCCTTGCAGTTTGCCAGTGACGAGTACAAAAGTTGAGGAAAGGTTTTATGCCCATTCAATAATCAGAGCTAAGCTGGTGGGATCATATCTCTCAAAAGTGTGGCAAGAGGTGTTTAAAAACAAGAGGAAGATTGAAAGCTTATGCCTTCTAGACATTCACTAAAAGTGAGCTGTTGAATCAAAGCAAATACAACCACCTGCATATAATATATGTAGTTAGAGGAAGGATTTATGCAAAGCATCTTGTTGTCCTTTGGTGTAGATACCCCTTGGGTGTCCAAAGCCAGAAATTGGTGAACTTTGGGTGGGCAGCACAGGAAGCAGTGGTTGAGGGTGGAGGACGTAGATTTGGGGTCAGAGGAGACTAATTTGACACATTGCTGTGTCACTAAACTTTTTGGTAAGCATGTGCAAGTTACCTGCCCTCTGGGTCTCAGTCTTCTCAATTTTGTTACGAATGATACTTACTTAGAAGCAATGTGGTAAGGTCAGCTGTAAGGCCTGTATAAATGATGATCGTTGTCATCTCTTTGTGCCTTAGAGGAATCACCACTCTGCTCCAATTTTCCTTTTATACAATGAAGGTGAAACTCACCTGCCTTACCAGAATATCCCACAGATGACTAAATAATATCATTATGCAGCTTTTGTAAAAAGAAAAAAAATAGAAACACTACCTTCTGTCAAATTGTTCAATAAAGATCATTTGTGATTGGATCAAAATTATAAACTAAGCACAAGCTCCAGCCTCCTTTCCTTTCTGAAACTCTAAAAGTAATAGATTAAAAAAAAAGACAAACTAATAGTCTCAGAAGTTATTATCCAAATAATGAAAAATTGGAAACATTTTATGATTAAATAATTTATGATGCATTTACATTGTGGAAAACTATGTAATTAGTAAACCGTTTCTGAGACTGCTTCAATGATATAGAAAGTGCTTTTTATAAAATGTGAAATGGAAAAAACAGGATAAAAAGCTATGCATAAAGTCCCTATGAAGTAAATACAAATAAATAATTGGAAAAGCACAGAAAAACAGCCAGATAGGAATATACTAAATCTTAGTTATTTTTAAAAATCTCTAGGTTTTTCTTTTTAATATTTCAGTGCATTAAAAAAACGTTTTTTCCCCCCTCAGGTATATGTTAAGTTTACATTAAAATTCAATGGATATAGGCAAATAGGTCCCGGGCCAGGGCCTGTCTGATTTATGTTTTAAAAAACTCAAAAAGTTCTTATTTACATGTAAAGTTAAATGACTGAAATTGTTAAAAATACTGACTTTTCTTTCTGGGACAGACATTTGCTTGTTATCCCAAAGATTCATGTCATGTTACCACAAAGTTAATCTAGACAGAAGATATGTCCTTTCTGACCCAATGGGGTTTCGGGGACTTTGGAGCCTGGTTATCAGTTTTTAACGACATGGAGGAAATGTCCAGAAAATCACATTTTGTGACTGTCAATCGAGTGAGTAAATGAGTAAATGGGAAGAGCCTACTCATTGGAAAAGACCCTGATGCTGGAAAAGACTGAGGGCAGGAGAAGAAGTGGGCAATGGAGGATGAGATGGTTGGATGGCATCACCAACTCCATGGACATAAGTTTGAGCAAACTCTGAAATATAATGAAGGACAGGGAAGCCTGGCATGCTGCAGTCCATGAGGTCAAAAAGAACATGACCTTAACAACTGAACAATGACAACAAAAATTACTCCAACCAAGCACTAGAAATAAATAAAAACTATATTATCTTTTGAAGAAAAATAGAACCTGGCTCGTATCATCACAGGCCATCCCACCTGAGACTCTCTTTCCTGTTTACTCATTTACTCAATTGATTGACAGTCACATAACATGTGATTTTCTGGGAATTTCCTCTATGTCTTTAAAAACTGGCCAGGCTCCAAAATGCCTGAAATCCCATTAGGTCAGATGGAACATGTCTTCTGACTAGATTAACTTGGTGGAAACACGACATGAACCTTTGGGATAACAGGCAAATGTCTGTCCCAAACAGAAAAGTTTTAATATTTTTATCAATCCCAGTCATTTAACTTTACGTGTAAGTAAAGTTTTCTGAATGTATTTGTCTTAACATAAATTCAACAGACCTTGGCTGGGGACCTGTTTTCCTATATTCAGCTCCCGACCAACCTAGATAGTATTTTCAAAAGCAGAGACATTACTTTGCCGACTAAGGTCCGTCTAGTCAAGGCTATGGTTTTTCCTGTGGTCATGTATGGATGTGAGAGTTGGACTGTGAAGAAGGCTGAGCGCTGAAGAATTGATGCTTTTGAACTGTGGTGTTGGAGAAGACTCTTGAGAGTCCCTTGGACTGCAAGGAGAACCAACCAGTCCATTCTGAAGAAGATCAACCCTGGGATTTCTTTGGAAGGAATGATGCTAAGCTGAAACTCCAGTACTTTGGCCACCTCATGTGAAGAGTTGACTCATTGGAAAAGACTCTGATGCTGGGAGGGATTGGGGGCAGGAGGAGAAGGGGACAACAGAGGATGAGATGGCTGGATGGCATCACGGACTCAATGGACGTGAGTCTGAGTGAACTCTGAGAGATGGTGATGGAGAGGGAGGCCTGGCGTGCTGTGATTCATGGGGTCGCAAAGAGTCGGACATGACTGAGCGACTGAACTGAACTGAAGTGTTTTCCTACTTCCCTCAGATCCTATTATCCCAGGGCCCACTATTCTATTTTTAGAGCAGTGCAAGAGAGAACCAGGGACAACAGAATGCAGCATAGTAAGCCTGGAGGATAGGGAAGCCTGGCGTGCTGCAGTCCATAGGGTCACAAGAGTAGGACATGACTTAACAACTTAACAACCACAAACCCAGAGGAGAAGTTATTTTCCAAGATGGATCATTTCTTTCCTGCACAAACTATCCAGAACACTCGACTTCTGAAAGGCAACATTTTGACTTAGAAAGCTTTCCTAGGATATCCTTTTGAAATGGGTCCTCAACGTCCTCTTCCCATTTGGAGTTCCTGCTGATGCCTCTTCTGTCGCTGCATCCAGTTATCCAAACCCTGTATCTTTCCCTCTCAACATACCTAATAGTCAAATCCAGGAGGTAAATCAGATGCTCCTGTTATCCTCAAGATCCTGCTCAGGCCCCACCAGGTTGTCTAACCCCCGTCCCATCTTTGAGGGAATTTGCATAGCACTTCTATAACCCAAGGGCCAGCCCCTTCTAGAATGTTCATAATTTTCTTCCAGAATAATTCCTTTACAATGAGCCCCTTCTCAATTCTGATTATGAATTTAGTCCATACTAATATGGTCAGCATTTCAATAGGATGGCTAAAAAGATGATGAGCATGACAACCTGACCTTGTTACAGCCCAGTTGATAACCCAGATCTAGCAGCTGCATAGAAGAGAAGGAAATTCTGTTTTCTGTAATAATCTTATCTTTGGCTTTATCTTATTTTCCTACATCTATTTTCCCTTTACCTCAATTTACATATCCATGTATTTTTGATATATTTTGTAACTATTTATAAGATATTTCAAATCTTTTGGGGGAGAAGGAAGTATACGAACATATATTTATTGACATAAAAGTTTAACCCACATCACTGGACAGAAGCCAGAGCTTCATGGTACCTTTTGTGATCATTGGCCTCCATCCAACAAATAGGACTGTTGTACACTTGCAGGAAGAAAACAGATTGTTGTTTCAGAGAGAAATGGCTTTGGACACTGTCTCCTTGATGTGCAATTGGAAACAATTGTTCTCTTTGAGGATGAGTTAATAGACACAATATAAAGCTGGGATAAAATAATACATCTATTATTTTTGAACTATTAACCTGTTGATACCCTCAGAATTTCCTTGGTCTTCCCATCTCCCCCACTCCCAGCACTGAGGGTGTTCTAGTCTTACGTCTCTTGGCATAACATCATGGCAAAATGGAAAGTCAAAAACAGCTCTCAGCTTTTCTGTTTCAAAATGAACTTTTACAACTCATGGCAGCTGTAAAAGTAGGAGAGGAATGCTATAATGAGCCAGGGTCTAATATATTTGCTGTGAATAATGTGAATGATGTGATCATGAATCTTCTCTTACCAGAAGAGAGGAAGACCCTAAAGATTGAAAGGAAAGAGAAGCAAAGTAGGAAAGTCAGACTGAGGTCATGGTGAGCATCCTTAATATGAAACCATGAACTCTGTGCTAGACAGACCAAGAACCATGCTGAGGTCATGATCTGTTTTCTGAGATCTGAAGAGCCACAGTGGTATACCAGCAGGGCCCCTCCACAGATCTTTGTATTGGAGCAGGTGTCTAGGCAGGTGACAAAGCCTGAGGCAGCCCTGCTGTTGTTGTTCAGCTGCTAAGGGGTGTCTGACTCTTGGCGACACCATGGACTGCAGCACACCAGGTTTCCCTGTCCTTCACTATCTCCTAAATTTTGCTCAAATACATGTACATTGAATTGGTGATGCCATCCAACCATCTCATCCTCTGTTGCTGCCTTCTCCTCCTGTCTTCAATCCTTCCCAGCATCAGGGTCTTTACCAATGAGTCAGCGCTTTGCAGGACAAAGTATTGGAGCTTCAGCTTCAGCATCATTCCTTCCAGTGAATATTCAGGGCTGATTTCCTTTAGGATTGACTGATTTGATCTCCTTGCTGTTCATGGGACTCTGGAGTCTTCTCCAGCACCACAGTTCAAAAAGTATTAATTATTTGGCACTTAGCCTTCTTTCTGGTCCAACTCTCACATGTGTGCATAACTACTAGAAAAACCATAGCTTTGACTATATGGACCTTTGTCGGCAAAGTTATGTTTCTGCTTTTTAATATGCTGTCTAGCATCTAAAAAATTCCTCCACTCCCTGGAGAAAAGTTCTAAGTGGCCAACAAGGGATGGTGGACCTGGAGAGGTCTTGCAGCCAAGTTCAGGGAGGCCCAGGTGGATCTTTTCTTCTTGCTATGTACCCACTACTTTGACACTCTTGTTGATTCATCATTATATAACCATGATCACAGGAGAGGAGAGGGAGGGACAAGACAGATCTCTGATGCCAGGAACCTGTAGGCCTCTATGTCATTCTCTGTTGATCTGTGACTTGTTTCAGGCCGGGGTTTTAAGTATGTTTCTTCTCGCGATTGCCAAGTCACACATTCCCATGCACTCTTGGTTCCTGATGGGGAAAAAAATTTCTTATTTTTTTTCCACTGCAAACTTGCTCCCTTCTTAATTTAACAGAATTGTTTTAAACTTTCTCCATCAGTATATACTATCTTAGGGCTTGATACTAACTAATGTGCTTGCAGTAATTTAAAATCTTTCTATTCCATCAACTCAATAAATGATTTAAAAGAGAGTTAGATTTGACTGTTTTTTTTTTTTTAAGAGTATGTCCATTTGAATAAGATCAAACCACAATTCAGCTTAAAAGGATGTTTAGAGTAAAATAGGGCAATTCCTTCTTGTACTTAGGTTTTCCTTCTTTGTTGCTGATATTCCTTTTTTATGTAGAATTTTGCAGGAACAATTAGGAGAAAATGTGAACCAGAGCCACTGCTTGTGGTCTCACTGCCTTGTTCATCTCCTCAACTTGCTGAGACAGAAAGAGAGATCAGGGGAGGGGTGGGATGGAGAAGACAGAGTGGGTGAGGAGAGACAGACAAAAGAGAGAAAGAGAGAGCAGATAAACGGAGAGGGAATAAATATATTGGCTTGTAACATACGGAAACCCAAAGAGGCAGAAACCAGGCATTAAGACTTTTATTTTATCTCATATTGACTTGCTGAAATATAAGCAGAGAGATTCGATGCTTTTAATGGGGGCGTGTGAGTGCTATTTTCAGCCAGGATAGATAAGTCTTCCGAGCACTTAGTAGCAGGCTAAACAAATTGTCTTAACTGCCTTGAATGCACTGAGCAAACTTGCCATTTTTATTCATGGGCTTCTGAGCCATGGCTCCCAATGGATCCATGAAGATTAAATAAATTATGTCTCCAATCATTAGTGAGCCCCACTCTCTTTTTCGTGGCAAAAGTGGAGCTTGCATCCTGTGGACAGAATCTCAGCTTTCTAATGGGCAAGAAAAGAGTTGGTCTTTGATTTGTGAGGGGGCTAGGCGAGGACTGAAGACTGTGTCTGGGCTCATTGCAGCCCGTTCAGCTGATGGAGGGTGGCCAGAACCTGGGAAAGGGGATGAGGGCCATCCTGTCCACTGGGTCCTCTAGCTGAAAAGCTGACTTCAAGCAGTAAAACTCATTCTCCCTTGGCAGCCAAGGAAAGGGAGAGGGAAGTGAGAGGAGCTCTTCTGTGTCTCTCATGGGACATGCTTTCCTAAAGATGAGAACAGAAGCTCACTTACTGTCACCAGGAAAGATGTCCAACCCATACAAGGCCAAAGTGCCTTCGTTCCCAGCGATCTGCAGCTTCATTATTACTCCACCCCAAGGCCCTCCAGGTATCTGCCTCCCCACTTCCATCTGGTGATGACCTCAAGCCCAAACCCACCATGCGGGTCAGCAGGGAAATGGGAAATCTGTTCTGAAAACTGCCACCTTCCTCTGCTTTCTCCTCTTACCCCTGTCCTCCTCCTCAAGGTTTGTTCTCCTGTTAGATGTCAAGTTGATGATTCGAAATCCCAGATGTGTCATGCTCAGTTAGTAAATAACAGACTGTCAAATAGAGCAATAAATCTTCTAGCTCGGTGACTGCTGTGCAGGGCCTCCATGCCAAAGCGCTCACTAATTCTGTGTGATGAGTGAGGCTGGTGGCAGCCGTGTGTTCCCCAGGGACCTGTACCAAGGTGCAAACATATTGAGATGGGATGATTGCTGGAGCAGGCCTGCTTTTCCGGCCCCTCGGTTCATGAGGGGAATCCAAGGCAGCCTGCCCTGTGAGCATTGCTAATTATGTTGGCTTCCTGCCTTCTTGGAACCTCTCTCCTGCCTGAGGTTCTGACATCTTTTTCAGAGAATAGCATGATCCTGGCAAACTGGTCGTTTGAATTATTGTGTGAAGGTGTCTTTTAATGCCGGGATTCCTCCATTTTTCTTTATGAGGTGGTAAGGGATGGGTGTGTGTGTGCTAAGTTACTTCAGTCATGTCAGACTCTTTGAAATCCCACAGACTGTAGCCCACCAGGATCCTCTGTCCATGGGATTCTCCAGGCAAGAATATTGGAGTGAGTTGCCATTTCCTCCTCCAGGGGATCTTCTCGACCCAGGGATCGAACTGGCGTCTCTTACATTTCCTGCATTGGTGGGCGGATTCTTTACCCCTAGTGCCACCTAGGAAACCCCAAGAGGTGGGGCTTTTCTGTAATCCTCCTCCCCAAATTTGCATCATCCAGAACGTTGGGGATCTCTCCTTTCCCCTTTAAGTTTGCTTCTTTAGCCACTCCTCTGGAGAGAAAGCATTGAGTTGGCTTTCATGAGGACCAGGAAATGGAATAGAACAGACTCATGGGATCCAGCCAAAAACATCATAGCTGTTCACAGTTGTATTTTTCCTTATTCTAGGTGTGATTGGGAGACAGAAGTCACTATTTCCACTAAGTGAACATGACCCAAAGTGGTGACAGGGTGGGAACTTTGTGCATATCTGAGGTGTAAGAAATATTTAGGGCTCTTATCTGAATGTCCCTAAGGGTATGATCACAATAAACTGGAAAATTCTGAAAGAGATGGGAATACCAGACCACTTGACCTGCCTCTTGAGAAACATATATGCAGGTCAGGAAGCAATAGTTAGAACTGGACATGGAACAACAGACTGGTTCCAAATAGGAAAAGGAGTATATCAAGGCTGTATATTGTCACCCTGCTTGTTTAACTTATATATGGAGTACATCATGAGAAACTCCGGATTGGAAGAAGCACAAGCTGGAATCAAGATTGCTGGGAGAAATATCAATAACCTCAGATATGCAGATGATACCACCCTTATGGCAGAAAGTGAAGAGGAACTAAGAAGTTGCTTGATAAAAGTGAAAGAGGAGAGTACAGAGGATGAGATGGCTGGATGGCATCACTGACTTGATGGACGTGAGTCTGAGTGAACTCCGGGAGTTGGTGATGGAGAGGGAGGCCTGGCGTGCTGTGATTCATGGGGCCGCAAAGAGTCGGACACGACTGAACGACTGAACTGAACTGATTGTTTTTCCCAGTAGTTATGTATGGATGTGAGAGTTGGACTGTGAAGAAAGTTGAGTGCCAAAAAATTGATGCTTTTGAACTGTGGTGTTGGAGAAGACTCTTGAGAGTCCCTTGAACTGCAAGGAGATCCAACCAGTCCATTCTAAAGGAGATCAGTCCTGGGTGTCCATTGGAAGGACTGATGCTGAAACTGAAACTTCAATACTTTGGCCACCTCATGCGAAGCGTTGACTCATTGGAAAAGACCCTCATGCTGGGAGGGATTGGGGGCAGGAGGAGAAGGGAATGACAGAGGATGAGATGGCTGGATGGCATCACCAACTCGATGGACATGAGTTTGGGTAAACTCCAGAAGCTGGTGATGGACAGGGAGGCCTGGCGTGCTGTGATTCATGGGATCACAAAGAGTCGGACATGACTGAGCGACTGAACTGAGCTGAAGGGTATGATATCTTTCACTCAGTGATTAAGAGCAGAGTCTAAACAGACCACTGCTCTTTGTGTCCTTTCTCTTCCTGTATACTTAACTACTACACGCCTCAATTTTCATAGCATAATACATAAATAATGTATTACATAATACATAAATACATAAAGTCTGAGCACTCATTACATAAAGCCAATAGTGAACCAAATAATGTAATGCTTGTAAAGTGCATAACACCCTGTCTGGATTGTAGTCAGTGTTCAAAGCATGATAGGAGTTATTAGTACAATAACACTGATGACCAGGGATTAAGTATTTAAGGTTCATTTTGCTCCTGGTTTATTATTTTAGTTTTGACAAACACTACTACTCTGCTGTGTGTGCTATGTTTATAAAAATCATTATTTTTATCAGAATTGTGAGATATAAGACTGGATTTAGTTCCATGTTCTCACTTTTGGAGAAGTTCAATGACTTTATCCCATGTAGGCATTGTTTAGCTGGAGGCAAGTGTGAAGAAATCCCTTTATATCCTTCTACTCTGTTTGTCATTTTGTTTTTTCTCCAACTCCTAGAATAAGAGAATTATATCATTGGAAAAGGGTCAAGGTAGAAATATTTAGAAATAGCACTGATATGTATCTTATCAAGTAAGGTAAAAGTTTTGGTGTAGACAAGGAAATTAAATTAACACCAAAGTACAGGCTTTTTAAATCATTGATTTCATAATTTACTTGAGTCCCACAGAAGCTACTGCAGATGAACCAAAATATATTATCATCTTCTCAACATGACTTTGTGGCAAATCCTGGTGATTCACTTGGTAATCGGGGTCAAAATTTGTCTTTTCAGGTAAAAAAATCTTCAGTTTTCACATAAGAACTCTTAGATTGCCAAATTAGTCCCATTTCCAGCCCAAGTATTAAGTGTGTAGCTTCTAAAACCAGGGACTATTTGCTCCATGCAAAATGTTACTTGCTCCCATAAACTCCTTCATACTTAACAATCCAGAATATATCTTCTATAGATTCTATGATGAGCAGATTACTGAAAGGAAGTGGTTAGATGCAAAATCCCAAAGATGTCACCTTCTCTGTGTTTTTCTTGAAAGCCTAGATTCTCTGCTAGCTTTGGATGTTTTATTATGACAGTCTGCTGCTGCTAAGTTGCTTCAGTCGTGTCCAACACTGTGCGACCCCATAGACGGCAGCCCACCAGGCTCCCCCGTCCCTGGGATTCTCCAGGCAAGAACACTGGAGTGGGTTGCCATTTCCTTCTCCAATGCATGAAAGTGAAAAGTGAAAGTGAAGTCGCTCAGTCGTTTCCGACTCTTAGCGACCCCATGGTCTGCAGCCTACCAGGCTCCTCCATCCATGGGATTTTCCAGGCAAGAGTACTGGAGTGGGGTGCCATTTCCTTCTCCGATTATGACAGTCTACAGAAATGCAATTATTTCAAAAAGACACATTAGCACAGGCCACACTATCTCTATCTGCCAATTGGAACTCAATGCTGGTGCTTGTATGGGGGTGGCTTGTGATCACAGAATTAAATAATTCTTATACCAAAAGAGTTATCAGTGTGACTTCTTTTAGTGAGTAAGTAAGTAAGTGTTAGTCGCTCAGTCATGCCCAACTCTTTGCAACCCCATGTACTATAGCCCACCAGGCTCCTCTGTCCGTGAGATTTTCCAGGCAAGGATACTGGAGTGGGTTGCCATTTCCTTCTCCAGGGGATCTTCCCAACCCAGGGATCAATCCCAGTCTCCTGCACTGCAGGCAGATTCTTTACTGACTGAGCTACAAGGCCCCCCCAAAATAGGCAAGGGTTCTGACTTTTTCACTTACAGCTGTGTGATCCTGGAAAGTCACTTAAGTTTTCTGAATCTCAATTTTTTCCTTTGTGAAATGAGATGATAAAATGTGTCAATAAACCAAGCTAGCATGCGTAACTTCTAGGCACAGAGTATAATTAAAAAAATAATAACTATTAAGAAGCTTATTATTCATGAATAAGAAACTTCAGAGACATAGAAAAAGTTATGTCAAGGAAATGACCTAGTAATAAGTAAAGTAATTTATTGATTCAATTATTCAGTGCTTAAGTAAGCATGTGTGGATTGCTTATTTAATGCATTTACGAGGTTTATGTTAAATAAGGACCCTAGTTTAAACATGTTTGATCAGGGTGAAAAGGCATTAAAAAATTAGCACATGCCTCTTCCATCATTAGTTTTTTGTTTGTTTGTTTTTGTTTTGTTTTGTTTGGGGTCACACCACATGGCATCAGGATCTTAGTTTCCTGACCAGGGCTCAAACTTGTGTCCCCTTCATTGAAAATGTGAAGTCTTAACCACAAGACTTCCAGGGAAGTCCCAGGATTGTCAGACCCTTAAAAGCTTCATTATTGAAGAGAAAGACTTTTCTTTACCTGATGTTTAAATTATTCCTTGTTTTGATCTTTTGGTACTCACAATAAGATGAGTTCCTTGCTTGTCTCAAAACCAAGACCTTTCCTTTCTTTCTCTCTTTCTTTTTCTGTGTGTGAGGATGAAATTTGTCTTTCTCCTTGCTACACTCTTCCTATTTTAGTACTTCAGGTGTACCATTGCCCTATTGTAGTTCAGAGCCATTAGAGAGGTTTCATAGGTGGAGGATAGAAATGACAAAGGAGAAGAGCTGACACTGGATCAGACTGACACTCAAAGGCAAGAGAAGAGTCTATTTCAAAGCCATTTAGTGTCAAGATAATGAGAACTCTGAGGCAAATGATGAGTCCTTAATATACCATGAAAATGTTGCAGTGAATTATTGTTATATGCAAAAAGGGATTTTTTTTTTTTTACAAATCAAAAAATAATACTTAGGAATTTCTACACACTATAGATTTTATTCTGAATTGTGTGTCTTTTAGAAAGTATTAATTGGCCACTAATACATCTTTATACACAGATGCTCAAATAAAAATTTCTATTGGCTGGAACAAACTGCCCAACTCTGTTTGATGATTAATTGCTAAATTAATGAATAATTTAGCTGTTTGAGTCCATAAGGACATAATCAAGGCACAATGCCTGCTCGGTAGAAGTTTCCCCCAATTGTATCTTAGTCTCATCAGCCCTGTTACTCTTATAATTAACACCAATAGAGAAACATCATCAGAAACCTCCAACAACTCTTTAGAACTGAGGTTGAGGAGCAAATGCTGACCATTGGGAGTCAGTAAACCACCTTGATCATTGCCTTCATCCTGAGCTACCACCTGGTCTAGCTAGCCTTCCTTCTCTATCACGACTAAGAAACTCTTTGCTTCATTGTGGTAGCACCAGAAGATACATCTAATGCTCAGTCTATATATATTTTAAAAATCAATCAAGAGACCTATTTTTAGTGACCTCGTCCTTTCTTGGCACTGGCTTGATTTTTCCTCTTTTCAAGCCACAGCATCTATGAAGTCTTACTGTACTCACCCAGCTGCATTTGAAGCTGCAGCTTCAGTAGTCTCCTCAGCTGGTGCTTGCAATTCTTTACGACCTTCCTTTTCAATTCTACATCTTAAAGAGTTGTTTACGTGTCAGCATCCTTCCCTAACCTGGAATCTAGAACAAGCCAAAAATTCAAGAGACAATGGAGGAAACTCAGACCCTGGTCATCATCTCAACACTTTTATTTAATTAAAAAAGCAAGAGCCAATCAAGTGGTATCAATGTCCCCATTCTTCTTGCAGGTGAAATTCCTTGGCTTTTTTTTTCCTTCCCTACCCCACCACGGCACTCAGCCACTTCACTATGAGGGATACCAAGCTGTCCTTACACTGGCGTGGCTGATTCCCACCCATTAGTGATATGGGTTTGTACAAGGGTCAATGGGAATTGTTTTTTTTTTTTTTTTAAAGGATCAGTTTTCAATAACTAGATAGATTTTTCAGATTTAGATGTAATTCAGTTCAGTTCAGTCACTCAGTTGTGTCTGAGTCTTTGTGACTCCATGAACTGCAGCACACTAGGCCTCCCTGCCCATCACCAACTCCTGATGTCCATCCAAACCCATGTTCATTGAGTCGGTGATGCCATCCAACCATGTAATTCAAGTTTCAGCAAATTTGTAGAGAAACCTGTCTATAATCCCATGTAAAGTTTTCATGGGCAGTTTTATAACATTAAATATTTGGGGAGCTTAAAGTTCACACAAAAAAATGTAGATTTCTGTGGTTTAAATTTTTGAAATATGTTAAAATTAAAATAATTTTATCTTCTGCATGCTTATTTCTTGAGAATGTGGAAATAAGGCATGAAAATCTCTATATGTTCAATGTCTTTCTCTTGGAAATTTAACTTAGAACCCTGTAACAACCCACATGCATATGTATTAATCACTGTTATGTCTAACTCTTTGTGACCCCATGGACTATATATGTAGCCTGCCAGGCTCCTCTGTCCATGGACTTCTCCAAGCAAGAATACTGGACTGGGTCACCATTCCCTATTCCGGGCATCTTCCTGACCAGGAATCAAACTTGTCTTCTGCACTGGAAGGTGGATACTTTACCACTGAGCCACCTGAGAAGTTCTATAACAACACACAGATCACTCAGTTTCTCAATTCTGGTTCCATTTCAGCCTTGATGACTTACCCAAATTTAGACAATTTCTGTTTTATTTAAACTCTTGTTTATTCACCATTGTGGCTTCTTCTTGCCTTTGGAAAAACTCAGAAGTAAAAGAAGATGTACTCTTGAGAAGTAGCAATTTTAATGAAAAAAGTGAAAACAATTATCTTTCCAAATTCTGTTTGTAATCAGTGTTTATAATCTTCTGTTCCTCAACACCTATTACTAAATCTAAATATTGCAAAACCTTGCTTGCTTAGGTTTAATGTTCTCTTATTTCCTTTGACCTCATAAAACAACTGGAATAAGAGATTCATTCAATTATTCATTGTGAACATAAATAACTTGAGGAGGGAAAACCTTCCATTAAGAGAAAACCCATCAAATAAATACTTATTGTTTAATGCCATTGAAAAATATGACCTAGGTTTTAGCATGGCAGGTGACTATAATATATTTTCTACTTCTGACCTCATCTTCCATCATGCCCTCACAATGCTTAAGTCCATCACACTAGTCTTCTTTCTGTCCCTTAAACATGCTATGTTTATTGCTACCTCAGGGTCTTTGCATCTACTCTTGCTTCTGTTTGGAATACTTTTCCCTAAGATTGTCAAATGAGTGCCTTTTCCTCATCGTTCTCATTAGATTTATACCCTTGGTTCCCAGCATTTCCTGTTCTGAAGTGACTTTATATGTATGCTCATTCATAAGCTGTATTGACTGTTTCCTGCCTTTAGAATGTTATCTGGAGACAGAGCCTTGGTCTGTCTATCCTCTACTACTCTATCCCCACACTACTCTATCCCAAGTGCTTGAAAAAAACATCTGGCAAGAAATAGGTATGTGATTGATACCTGTTAATACATGAATAAAGGAATCAATAAATATGACCTTGGGCTGGTTGCTTCATCTTCCTTGTTTTCCTCACTAGTAGAAAAGGATAAATAGCACCTATACATGATGATGGGCTTCCCTGGTAGCTCAGTTGGTAATCTGCCTGCAATGCTGGAAACCCTGATTCCATTCCTGGGTCGGTAAGTACCCCTGGAGAAGGGATAAGCTACCCAGTCCAGTATTCTTGGGCTTCCCTGGTGGCTCAGACGGTTAATAAAAAACCTTCTGCAATGTGGGAGACCTGGGTTCAATCCCTGGGTCAGGAAGACCCTTTGAGGAGGGCATGGCAACCCATTCTTGGGTTCTTGCCTGGAGAATCCTTGTGGACAGAAGAGCCTGGCAGGCTACTGTCCATGGAGTCACAACGAGTTGGATACAACTTAGAGGCTAAGCACAGTACATCACAGCATATGATGATATTGTAAAAATTAAATAAGTAAATCAGTCTGAAATCTGAAAATGACTATGAAATTTGAAATCTAGTATGGTGCAGAATGCAGCAGCTGTTTGATAAATGTTAGTTCCTTTCCCACTTCCTTTCTCAATTTCTCAGTTGGGCCCCATAGCTTTGCATCAAATAGAAGTGTTATTCCTTCCCTCCAACCCAAAGTTACTCTTGTAGTAAACATAAACCTCATTCCACAAGTTTAGATATGCAGGGATATAGGATATTTTTGATATGTACTCTTTGGAAGAAAAGTTTTGACCAACCTAGACAGCATATTGAAAAGCAGAGATATTACTTTGTCAGCAAAGGTCCATCTAGTTAAGGCTATGGTTTTTCCAGTGGTCAGGTATGGATGTGAGAGTTGGACTATAAAGAAAGCTGATTGCCAAACAATTGATGCTTTTGAACTGTGGTGTTGGAGAAGACTCTTGAGAGTCCCTTGGACTGCAAAGAGATCCAACCAGTCCATCCTAAAGGAGATCAGTCCTGGATATTCATTGGAAGGACTGATGTTGAGGCTGAAACTCCAATATTTTGGCCACCTGATGTGAAGAGCTGACTCATTGGAAAAGACCCTGATGTTGGGAAAAATTGAAGGCAGGAGGAGAAGGGGACGACAGAGGATGAGATTGTTGGATGGCATCACCAACCATCAATGGACTCAATGAACATGGGTTTGGGTGGACTCCGGAAGTTGGTGATGGATAGGGAGGCCTGGCATGCTGCGGTTCATGGGGTAGCAAAGAGTCAGACATGACTGAGCAACTGAACTGAACTTAAATTTAATTTAAAAATTCAGCTCACTTTTTTTTTTCTGAGCCTATATTTCTGCTGCTTGCTTAGATTTATCTCAAACAATACAGGGTTTTATTTCATTCATTTATTTATTGATGATCTGCTAAACAGTCCATGTTTTTCCTGTTTATTTGTTCAGTTCAGTTCAGTTGCTCAGTCGTGTCCAACTCTTTGCAACCCTATGAATCACAGCAAGCCAGGCCTCCCTGTCCATCACCAACTCCCAGAGTTCACTCAGACTCGCGTCCATCAAGTCCGTGATGCCATCCAGCCACCTCACCCTCGGTCGTCCCCTTCTCCTCCTGCCCCCAACCCCTCCCAGCATCAGAGTCTTTTCCAATGAGTCAACTCTTCACATGAGGTGGCCAAAGTACTGGAGTTTCAGCTTTAGCATCTTTCCTTCCAAAGAAATCCCAGGGTTGATCTCCTTCAGAAGTAGTTTCCTTATATTCACAGGTCTCTGAGCTCTTGTTTCAGTTTTGTTGATCTATTAGTCTGTTCTTGAAACAATCTTGTATCTTAGCATAGTCATCCTGTGTGTGCTTCTCAACCCATACTGAATCCTCATATCTGTGATTTATGCTGTCAATGTGTATCCTCACACCAAAATCAAATAAAAGTATAGAATGTTAAAATTTTTAAATGCCAGATTATTGCAGTCTGTTTTGCCAGGCCCACCTTGAAGGGATCAGTGAGGAAAATTCATCTTTGCCTTGAAGGTCAAGGCAAGAAGAAAATGGAGGAAATTCTAACCCTAGGACCAGGATAGCCTCAAGAGTTAAGCTCAGAGAAGCCCTTCACAAAGCCCCTAGGGGAAAGGTAGAGAATTTTCCACAGCTGACTTCTGTAGATCAGAGAATGGGCTCATTGTGGGAAAGCTAAGGAATGTGGCCACGTTATAGACTGCCCAAGATTCTCTGACTTAAAACAAATCAAGCAGTCAAAGTCTTTTGCCCTTTTCCAGCATGCATGAGCCTCCGCCTCTCTCTAGAAGAAGGACTTTCTTGGGCTTACTTGAATCAGAGAGTGGCCATGGTTTGTGCCCTGGAAAGTACTCTTACATATGGAATCCTGGTGCCAAGAGTACACGGGTGGGCATTTGTCTTCTATTTTTCTCCCACTAGATCAGCCTAGGATGCGAATTATAATAGATGGAAGACCAAATACATTGGTTTACAGTCAATTCAGATGCAATCTGTTAGTATAAATAATGGCAAAATGTGATGGGAAAGCCATCTGTCACTTTAAGGCAAAAATACAGTTACTTTTAAGAAAAGAGACTCAGGAAGAGTAAATTCATCCCAAGGCTCTAAAGCCTGAAAAGCATTTGAGCCAGTTCTGCTGAGGTTTTTGCACCCAGAGGATAAATCACATTGTCGTGATTCCAGGTCTTTGTTTTGTTTGGTTTTTCTATTAGAGGATCATTCTGTGTAGAGCATGTACCCTTGTGATTCTTCTGGTTTCATCAGGATATTTGAGCAAGTATCATTTTTAGTGAGGCAGCATATGGTCAGGTACTTTGTTTGCTATTGTGTGCCTATGCATATGACTGTTTACTGTGCGTAACACACACACACACACACATCTTTTTGGTTCTGAATCCAAACCTTCTCTGTAAATTAAGAGGGTCTAGAGAGTTGGAAACATAACAGCAGCAAAAAGCTGGAGCTTGCAGCAACTGTTTCAAGCTGCATATGACATAAAACTGGATTAGAATGTCATTCCCTAACTGACAGATCATTTAGCGTCTTGGAAGAGACTGTTTTCACACTGCGGAAGCTCTCACAGGGGAATTCCGTGTGGGCTCCTTATTGTCAGAGCTATTTTTCACCCAATTTGTTTCCAAATGATGTCTAACCTGAGGTCTTCCCACTGAGAGAGGTTTAAGCCATGATTAATGAGGAGTGTTTGGCCAGGCCCACCTGGGAAATGGCCCATCTGCAAATTCAGGTAAGAAGGGGAGGCCTACTAGGCATCAGCCTGTAAATGGCAGGCGGTTTCCAGGGCTTGGGGCTGCCTCGCAGCAGTGGCAAGGTGTTGGGTCTTAGCCACAGAATGTTTCAGGAGGTGCTGGAGAGAAGTGTCACTCTTGGTAATTTTTTCCTGGGATATTCAGGGCGGGGGCGCTCTCAGTCGTGGTATTAAAAGAAGCATTTCCTGTTCCTCAAGTCCCTTTCTTCTCCTCCGAGCTTTCACACACATGCATGGTCATCAGATCAGCATGTACACAGAGATAGGGCTTTGTCTCAAACAACAGGATTATCGAGCAAGCAGGAGTCAGATTTGTAGCACCCTGGCCTGTTTGGACTTGGTCCACAAACCTATATGACCATTTACAATTTCACGTTCCTAAAATAAACTGCTTTTGGTTATCTTCAAATGTACCTGGTATTTAGTTTCCGATGAATCTTTCTCTTTGTGAAATAATTACTGAAATGTATTTATTTTTTGCCAGCTGAGTGGGTAGTATCCATTCTCTAATAACTTGAATAATTTAGAATCTTTGGAAAGGGAGTTCCTTTCAGTAAAGGAGTAGCATAATAAAAACATGCAGAATCTAAAGCCACATTGGTTTTGAGACAAAATTATATAACTGGCTAAGGAATTGAAAATTAAAAAAAAGCACTGCAAACTGATCAAATGAATAAGCGGGTGGAACATAGTCCTTCTTCATAACCAAGCTCAATCCTCTTCTCATTGAATATACACATTCTAGGCTCTCTCTCGACTGCCATTAAATATGACATCCCACAATTCTGTCCGTTAGGACTAAAACCTAACAGATCCAACTGTCTCCAAATTAAACAGATTGTTTGCTAGGAACTTTTATGACCCATAAAGAATGAGAGTTTATCCTGGCAAAACATTCCTTCTTATAAACAACCCACATCCACCGACTCTCCCCGTTACATCCGTCTCTTTCTCGCTTGGCATTTGGCTTCATTTCAAGCTTCTTTGATGGCATTTTGTACCCAACTGTTGTACAAAAGATGCTTTCCATTGAGTTGGTTCTATAGTCAAACACCAAAACAATTCTCCACTTTCTTTAACTACTTCTCTTGCCAGCAACATGTTTACCATGATTTAGATGTCTATTATATGCATGAATGACTTGTCTACTTAATTTCATCACAAAAATGAACCCTCATAAGTGGCACAGATGCTGGTATGATGGTAATCAAATTAGTTTTTGGACAGGTTTATGGCCACTTGCTGTCAGTTAAGCTCTCTTTGGCTATCTTCACTCCTAATACAGTTTTGATGGTGATTAATGGCTCCATTAATACACAGTTTGTGTTATGATAGACCTAACATTATGGTCTCATTTGCTGACCACAGATGACAATACATTTGCTAAGATTCAGGTCCACAACATACTAGTAATATAGCGAGTATCTGAGTCTTACTTCCTTGGGCTTAGTGTATACACTAAATGCATATGTATTTAGACCTGATCACTCTAGATATCACCCTATTTGTGCCAAAACTCTTTCTTTTTAAGTTAATAGTCTATGATCTTTCTCTTTCCTTTTCTTTTTTACAAGGTTGTTGTCCTCCTAAGTTATTCTAACTCCACGTTCCATCCGTATTCTTTTCACTCCTACTGTTACTTGTTTCAACTTCTAAATTCTTAAAATTTTGTGGTATATAAACTTTTAAATATTTTTGCTTAATTTTTTAATGGCTCTAATAGTTTTCCAAAAATCTCTAATAATATCTTTTCAGAATCATTGTCTTTAACTTTTTTCTTCCAGACAGCATGCATCATTCTATTCACAGCTTTTCCATCCTATTTCTTCTGTTTTTTGATGAGTATATTTTAAATTGACATCTCTTGTGAGCAGCACAAGTTTATTTGCATTGTTCAACTGCGCTGCTAAAAGGATGGGAACAAAATGGGAGCCCTGTAGGCTAAACTACAGCAAACACATTTGGATTGTTTACACAGCTTTTTTATGTTTAAACAAACATGGTTTTTTATAATGAAATTGAGTTTTCTCCTGCCCATATTTGATTTTTATGTTCATCTGTGCACTTGCCTAAACTCCACCCACTTGCTGCTATGCAGATACAGATTATGCAAATTTTTGTTTTGAAATCGGTGAGCTGAGCAGATGCCCATTTCAGCACAAATAGTCTTCAGAAAAAAAAGAATTGAACAGACAAGTATCATTGTAAAAATATCTAAATGAACCTAAAGATTGATGTTTCTTTTCACACAGACAAAAATGTTTAAGGGTGTTTTACTTTTATGAGGAAAATCTAAGATCATTTGATAATAACGCTAAATGCTAAAATTCAATTCCTCACTTACTAGCAAGACTCCAGACTAGACCCCATCTACTGTGGTGGATCTTTGAGCCTATTAATTTATTGTAATCCCCCTTCACTTAAGTAATATGATCCCAGCTGTCTAGTAAATTGCCCTTATCAGTGGCATCTCTGCTGGCTGCTTTTTAGTTTTTAGATTTTATTGTTGTTGCTACCACATAAAATTTACCAATATAAAAGTGGTTTTAATGTATTTATTGACCTATTTATTTTTTAAATTTCTAAACTTCTTTATTAAAGTCCGATTGACATACAAAAACCTGTATGTGTTATATGTATCCAATTTGATGAATTGGAGGGATCAAGACCATCCACAAGAAAAAGAAATGNAAAATTTGGCTTAAAACTCAGCATTCAGAAAACTAAGATCATGGCATCCAGTCCCATCATTTCATGGCAAATAGATGGGGTAACAGTGGAAACAGTGGCTGACTTTATTTTTCTGGGCTCCAAAATCACTGCAGATGGTGTTGCTGCCATGAAATTAAAAGATGCTTGCTCCTTGGAAGGAAAGTTATGACCAACCTAGATAGCATATTCAAAAGCAGAGACATTACTTTTTTACTTTTACTTTACAAAGATCCGTCTAGTCAAGGCTATGGTTTTCCAGTGGTCATGTAGAGATATGAGAGTTGGACTATAAAGAAAGCTGAGTGCCGAAGAATTGATGCTTTTGAACTGTGGTGTTGGAGAAGACTCTTGAGAGTCCCTTGGACTGCAAGGAGATCCATCCAGCCCATCCTAAAAGAGATCAGTCCTGGGTGTTCATTGAAAGGACTGATGTTGAGGCTGAAACTCCAATACTTTGTCCACCTGATGCAAAGAACTGACTCATTTGAAAAGACCCTGATGCTGGGAAAGATCGAGGGCAGGAGGAGAAGGGGACAACAGAGGATGAGATGTTTGGATGGCATCATCAACTCGATGGACATGAGTTTGGGTGGACTCTGGGAGTTGGTGATGGGACAGGGAGGCCTGGTGTGCTGTGGTTTATGGGGTCGCAAAGAGTCAGACACGACTGAGCGACTGAACTGAACTGATAGATCTATGACTGTGTAGATCACAACAAACTGTGGAAAATTCTTCAAGAGGTGGGAATACCAGACCACCTTACCTACCTCGTGAGAAATCTGTATGCAGGCCAAGAAGCAACTGTTAGAACCAGACATGGAACAATGGACTGGTTCCAAATTGGGAAAGGAGTACATCAAGGCTGTATATTGTCACCTTGCTTATTTAACTTATATGCAGAGTATATCATGAGAAACCCTAGGCTGGAAGAATCACAAGCTGGAATCAAGATTGCCAGGAGAAATATCAATAACCTCAGATATGCAAATGACACCACCCTTATGGCAGAAAGCAAAGAGGAACTAAAGAGCCTCTTGATGAAAGTGAAAGCAGAGAGTGAAAAAGTTGGCTTAAAACTCAGCATTCAGAAAACTATGATCATGGCATCTGGTCCCATCACTTCATGGCAAGTAGATGGGGAAACAATGGAAACAGTGAGAGACTTTTTTTCTTGGCCTCCAAAATTACTACAGATGGTTACTGCAGCCATGAAATTAAAAGAGGCTTGCTACTTGGAAGAAAAGCTATGACTAACATAGAGAGCATATTAAAAAGTGGAGATGTTACTTTGCCAACAAAGGTCTATCTAGTCAAAGCTATGATTTTTCCAGTAATCATGTATGGATGTGAGAGTTGGACCACAAAGAAAGCTGAGTGCCGAAGAATTGATACTTTTGAACTGTGGTGTTGGAGAAGACTTTTGAGAGTCCCTTGGACTGCAAGTTCAAACCAGTCAATCCTAAAGGAAATCAGTCCTGAATATCCATTGGAAGGACCTATGCTGAAGCTGAAACTCCAATACTTTGGCTACCTGATGTGAAGAACTGACTCATTGAGAAAGACCCTGATGCTGGGAAAGATTGTAGGCAGGAGGAAAAGGGGACGACAGAGGATGAGATGGTTGGATGGCCTCATTGACTCAATGAACATGAATTTGAGCAATCTCTGAGAGTTGGTGATGGAAAAGGAAGTCTAGCATGCTGCAGTCCATGGGGTCATAAAGAGTCGGGCACTACTGAATGACTAAACTGAAATATATCTATGAAACTATAATTACAATTTATGCCATACCTTGTCTGCCACCTCCAAGACCTTCCACCTGCCCTCTTACATATTATTATCTTTTTGTGTTGTTTAATATTATTATTTAAGTGATAAGAATGCTTACCATTAGTTGGTGAGTTTCACAGCCGGATGGCAATGCAGGGTAATGGACCAGAGAAGTTCTTGTCTTACAGGTTCACTGTCTTTCCTAAGAAGCAGGCAACAACGTAAGGGCAGGGATTGTAGCTCATGTGTCTTATTTACCCTGCAGATCCCTTTATAATGTCCTAATAGGGTCTGTTGATCTGACCTAGAATTTCTGGTTCTCCAAAATTGTAATAAGCCTGTTAAATGAACTGGACAGCAGTTTTGCTAAACGATGGAATTGATGAAATTGATCATGCATTTTCAATTTTTTTTTCTTTTAAACTGCACAGAAGGGAGAAGTAAATTAAGCCTAATGAGAATAAGTTGAAAAGTGAAGTGAAAATTTTCTTTCCAATTTAAAATTCTGTTTAAGGTTCAATATTTACAAAATAAGAGCTCTTACAACCTTGCTTGAAACACGTACTGAAAGTGTTAGTAGGCTGTGAATCAGAGGGTTATGAAGATAATGCAGCCTTTCTTTCTGAATAGAGAGAAATGTCAAAACTGATAATGTATATGTGTTAACTGATCACATTTCATCAAAAGTTACAATTTTGAGGGTTAAGATGATACATTAATTTTATTCCCCATCTCACTTCATATGCACATACCAAGGACATGATGACACATCCTTGTTTCTATTATTTGTGGCTACCTAAAAATAATATATTTGATCTGCAGTCTTGTTAGTGTTTATGAATTTGTATTTCATCAAGGTAACAAAAGAGTGCTTGGTCATGTTATCATTTGCCATTTGACAAACTGGTGGCTAAATCTCAACCTACTTACTCTATTATGCTGTTTCTGCTTTTGATTGCCCTCCTTGGAGAATGATTTGTATGGAGGTAGTGTAATGCAGGAGACCTGGTTTTGATCCCTGGGTCACGAAGATTCCCTGGAAAGGGACTAGCTACCCATGCCAGTATTTCTGCTTGCCAGGATCCAGCCCTGGTGGATCCAGGGTGATTCGAAGGTGGGGACAGAGTCAGCGTCCTTGGAAAAATACATATTTAATTACAGATATATAGAGAAATTAGAAACGGATAGTGTAGTAGGAAAATTAGTGAAGAAAAAGAGGCTGAATAACTTGGTTTATGTGGAATAGCATCCATGCTCCAGATGGGAATTCAGCCAGAAAAATGGGGAGCAAGAAAGAACGACATGGGGGAGTCAGTCTTTCCAGGAACTGATCCCATTTCTTTATTTTTCAGGTTTTCTTATATACCTTTTTTTACACATAGGGATGAATACAGAGTCACGTGGGGGTCAGTAGTCCTGACTTTTATCAAAATCAGGTGCTTTACATAAACGTATAAAAAAAGGTCTTAGGGCTTTTTACATCATCTTCTAGCCATGAGGCTTGCTGACATTTATGACCCTTTCTTTCTGATAACCAAAAAACTTATTTTTTCCAACGGTGTTTTTTCTTAAACCCGGCACCACCCTCCAAAAAAAGTTGCATTCCTATAGGGTGAGGGTGTAGTGAGTTACAATCAAGAAAGGAATTTATTTAACCCAAGGTTAACATGATTAATCTTAAAGGTTAATACTTATTTCTCCTATATGCTAGTTATATTCATTATAAGAGCAGGGAATATGGAGATTTAGCAGCAAACATCAGCCCAACAAATGAAAATCCTTTCACCAATGCTCCCCTTAAGATCTATTTAGTCTTAAGATAGTGATAAAGTTACATTTTTACATAGCAAGGACACAGTGATTTATTACAAAGTACAGTGATCTATATCAAAAGAGAAAATACGTTAACTCAAAAAGTCTAATATTACTAACATCAAAAACTACTATATTTCCTTTTCTATATTCCAAATACATTGATTAATATACTCCCAGGTGCCTAAGGATATGGAGACCAGGCGGCAATCATTGACTCAATAATGAGAAAAGCCCTATGCTAATTAAGACTCTCAAAATACTCCAAAACTCTCTGTGCTCTTTATGGTTGAGAGGTTGTCACACAAGCTAGTCTGTCAGCAGAGAGGTTTGACCTGAGACACTCTTGTCACACCCAGGGCAGGGAATTAGCAGTAATTATTGGCACAACAAATGAAAAAACCCTTCACCAATATAATTCCTAACCAACCCACTATACTAATAATTTCTAACTTCCCAAAAGAATTTGCCTTTAGTAAGTCTAAAACATCTCGTGCCTCTCATGGTTGGGAGGCTGTAAACAATCACACGTGGCCAGACGAACCTATACAGGCAGGCTAGATAACCTTCAGCGGAGTTGTAAGTTGAAACACTCTTGTCATGCCCAGGAATTTTTATTAACTTGGAGTTGCAAGTTAACTCCTTCTCCGAGAGAAATGGTTATGCGGGAGAGCCCCCCGTAAAGTCAGAGGTGTAGGTGAGAGCATAAAACAGACTCTGGTTTTGGGGTTAGATGCTCGGAAACAGGGGGTTTCCTGAGGCTTAATCATGCCTTTGCGTATGCCAAGCTTCCTTCCTCATGACCTTTGCCATGGGCGGAGTTCCTCACGCTGGCCCCCGGCAGAAAATTTCATGGGCAGAAGAGCCTGGTGGGCTACAGTCCATAGGCTTGCAAAGAGTCAGACACGATTGAGCAACTAACAGTTAACATTTAGTTAACAATTTGAGGTTTAGCTTGGATATGATTTTGAATTCTTCTTGTTAAAATCTGTAGTGGTGTCTGTCAAGTTATCACAAAATGAACTTTCAGTCAATTACTCTTAGGGAGGCTGAGTGACAGTCAGTAACAAGCAAGAATGAGGAAACCCCGCCAATGCAGATTCACTCACAGATTCTAGAAACTACTGAAACAGCTACACTAAGCAATGGTGAGGAACCACCATCATTGGAGAGCGATTTCATGTCTTGCTTTAGCTAAGTTAATAGTAAATACTGTACTAGATCGTTACAGGCACAATGCACAGTATTCTTGTGCTTCTGACAAGTTATGTCTGTAGGTACTATGTGAATGGATGAAACTGATCTAACAGTGACTTGAAAAATAAACCAACTCAGCAAAACATCTGGTACTTCCTGGAAGGATAATCAGCAACCATCTAAAGGCAAGTGTCTAGCCTACAGAAAGACAAAGTGACAGAGGAGTCCTCTGGCTCCTAAGAGAAACAAATAGCACATAGTTACCTTTCAAGCCCACATGAGAGGCTCTGTGATGACAGAGCATGTGAGACACTGAGGATATTGATGAGGGAATTTCTCTCAACAAGAAACAAGACACGGAGAGTGCATGTGAAAATGAAGCTTCTAAGAAGGGCAGACATTCCCTTTAGCCTTTCATACCTGTAGTGGTTCACCCATACCTGCAGCTACCTAACGTGCGTGTGTCCTCAGTCACTCAGTCATGTTCGACTCTTTAGACCCCATGGACTGTAGCCCACCAGGCTCCTCTGTCCATGGGGATTCTCCAGGCAAGAATACTGAAGTGGGTTGCCATGCCCTTTTCCAGAGGATCTTCCCAACCCAGGGATCGAACCCAGGTCTCCTGCATTGCAGGCAAATTCTTTACTGACTGAGCCAGCAGGGAAACAGCCACCTAATCAGGACATCTAAATCAAGGTAACTGGAGTCAGTTAAATGTTTAACTCATTATACTCCTTAGGGCTTGAGTCAGTGTCTCCTCCTTGACTATGGAGTACTTATGGCCATTCCATTTTTTGGGCTTTTACTTTATTTTTAACTGAAGTATAACTGATTTACAGTGTTGTGTTAGTTTCTGCTGTACGACAATGTGAATCGGCTACATGCATACATATAACCCTTCCTTGTGAGTCTCCCTCCCACCACGCCCCCATCCTACTGAACTGAGCTCCGTGTGCTATACAGCAGCTTCCCGCTAGCTGTCTGTCTTACAAATGGTAGTGTGTATATGGCAATGCTATTCTTCCAGTTCGTCCCACCCTCTCCTTCCTCCTCTGTCCACAAGTCCTTCCTCTACATCTGCATCTGCCACTCCATTTTAAAGACACAAGGATCACTATCTTCCCTAGAAGAACAGAGGATGGGGATGGCTCCTATTTCTGTGCTATGGGTGGCAACTCAACCCAGCTGATCGTTTGCTCCTAAATCCCAAGACAGGGAACATGATGCTGGGAAGGATATAGAATAAAAAACAGCAAGAACTTTTAAATGAAATCATTCGTTGAGTCTAATTTACAGAGTGCTTAGAAACTAGGGTGTTTCTGCCAAATGGTACCCTGTGTAGGTTGACAGCAGCAGAGTGCTTTAGAGTTGGCAAATCCTATGGCTTACTCCTGAGTCCTTACCCTTTTGTCTGCATCATCTCACCATCTTCCAAGCAGTCCGAGTCTTCTTTCCCAGCAGAGCCCTCCACATTCCTCCAGCAAATCCATCTCTCCATTCAAAACTAAGTCAAAATGCCATTTATTCTGTAAGGCCATCTTTGACCTTGCTCACCTGACCTCTCATTTTTCAGAACTCCAGTAACATGTTTTCTTTTTCTGTGCCTCAATTTGGCATTTTTCATACATTCCTTGACCATTTTTATGATTTCTAGAGTTGTATAAGTTTTATACTTACTCTCCCCGATGATATGGTGACTAATTTGAGGTCATGACTAAATCTTCATTGGTACCCTCCTCCCCTGAGCAATGATTACCTCCCCCACAGAACTGTCACCCCTGGCAAAGTCCAAACAGCATGTTGATTGGTGTAGACTGTGGCCACATGTGTATAGTTCAACTTCCAAAGCGTTTAATGACATTGGTAGGTTGGTCTTTGGCAGCTTTTAAGGAAATGTGGCCACCCAGAGAGATTGACTCAGATCCTAAACCTGTTTCTCCTTGATGTGCCAACTGTGTCAGAACTGATATTCTATTTAATTCATTCTCTGTCACCAAAAAATTACTTCTGGGCTATGGATTAGGTTCAGCATTATTAAATCTATCATATGAAGCCAGGCTGTAGGATGTAATAAGGGATCTAGAAGCTAGTATCGAACTCCTTCAGGACAGAATTCCAATGTGACCCTCTAAGAATACCATTCAAGCACCTGAGATATACTGATTCCTAGACTTTCTGAAGATACAGTCAATATATCATATTAGAGATTATAGGTAAGTTTCAGACTCATCATGCTTATAAGCTGGTGAGTAACCTAAGAGAATGAGTCTGCAATCAGAGAAGGCTTATAAAAGTTTTCACCTTGGAATATGAAACTAAACCCTGTTACTTTGGCAGTACACCTATCAAACAATCACAAAATCAACCAAGAAGTAAGAGACAAAGTTCATAGACAGGTCATTCTGTTTGGCCAAGTGTCATAGCAAACTAAACCAATGACATATCAGACAAAGGCAGTGGCTTCCTTTTGCAGACCAGGTCTTGAACCTACTAATAGGTTATGCATGACTGAATTTTGCAATATAAAGGTCTTAAATATACATATGGAGAAGGCAGTGGCACCCCACTCCAGTACTCTTGCCTGGAAAATCCCATGGGCGGAGGAGCCTGGTAGGCTGCAGTCCATGGAGTCGCTAAGAGTTGGACACGACTGGGCGACTTCACTTTCACTTTTCACTTTCATGCATAACCTACAAACACTCTGATGGCTGCTGCCACTCTTTACTACCTGAATGTGTCTAAGAAACATCAGAGAACACAAATAAGTATTTTATGGAGCACTTGGGAGAGAAGAGGGCAGATAAGGAGGGCCTCTTGGCTGTTTCAGCATCCTTACCACATCATCGCATCGTATGCGTGCTCAGTCATGTCTGACTCTCTGCGGCTCCATGGCCTGTAGCCTGCCAGGCTCCCCTTTCCATGGGATTTTGCAGACAAGAATACTGGAGTCGGTTGCCATTTCTTACTCCAGGGGATCTTCCTGACCCAGATATTGAACCCGTGCCTCTTGCATCTCCTGCACTGCCAGGCTTGATTCTTTACCACTAGCACTACTTGGGAAGCCGACATTTATAAGATTTTGAAAAGTACAAAAGATCTAAGTTTCCCTTATAGGCAAGCTGGCTCCAACTGGATTTGAGTGTGAAGATACTGCTAACTCTGAGGTTGAAGAACAGAATCAAGGGACATTGGAGAGGGATTTAACTGGGGGTCCAGTGGCTAAGACTCTGCGCTCCCAATGCAAGGGGTCTAGGTTCAATCCCTGGTCAGAGAACTAGATCCTGCATGCTGCAAGGAAGATTGAAGATCCCACATGCTGCAACTAAGACCCAGTGTAGCCAATAAAGAAACAT
>SJYT01084226.1:0-65663 GCA_006410635.1 Cephalophus harveyi | reverse complement strand
ACCTCATGCGAAGAGTTGACTCATTGGAAAAGACTCTGATGCTGGGAGGGATTGGGGGCAGGAGGAGAAGGGGACGACCGAGGATGAGATGGCTGGATGGCATCACGGACTCGATGGACGTGAGTCTGAGTGAACTCCGGGAGATGGTGATGAACAGGGAGGCCTGGTGTGCTGCGATTCATGGGGTCGCAAAGAGTCGGACACGACTGAGCGACTGAACTGACTGAAAACTTAATGCCATTAGGTTTTATTCTTTGACTATCTTCTAGTATGGATTCACTTGGATGTGCCTGTAAATGTACTTTCAGCCCTTTATTTCCATTACTTTCTGTTACTCTGTGACTCTATATTTCATTATAATTATTACCCCTTAGAACACAGTAGTGATTAAATATGGCAAGCATGTGCACTTTGGTGATAGGTATGTGTGTGTAAGCTTGTCAGCAGGACTGAGTCCTCTCTGTGGATGGGGAAAGTGAAGCTGAGGTCACATACTCAGAGTAATAGATCCAGCACTTGGTTGAGTCCTCCTCCAGCAGGTTGGGGTTTGGACTGGAGCTGCCTTCCCTGGACCACGACTGCTGATGCCCTCAGCATGCATGGCCGGGCAACCGAGACAGTCCTGGGTGGACACCCGGCTTCTGGCTTGAAGGGGATTCTGGGATACTCCCTAATTTTGAATTATAACCATAGGTTATAATTGTGGTTTGAATTATAACCATAGGTTTGATGTATAGATAAAAAAAAAAAAGTTTGGCAAAACTCAATGAAAACATTCTATGAGAATCAGTTTGGTATATGGAATTTATAATAAAAAGCTTTACATAAAAATCAATTGAAAATGAGGGAAAAAAACAAATTTCAGCCACCTTACATTGATTCACTTCTAGAAGCAAGATAAAATTTTATACTGTCTACTCTTTTTGATACTTTTTTTATCAGTGTTTTCCAGATATGGATATCTGTATATGTGTATGCATGTGTGTGTGTATATATATATATATATATAATATGTATGTATACCACATATGCTTTATCCATTCACTCATCGGTGAACAATTATGCAAAAATCTGCAATAAAGATGAGGATATGCATATCTTTTTGAGTTAGTAATTTTGTTTCCTTCAGATAAATATCCAGATGTGGAATTGCTGGGACATATGGTAATTTTATTTTTAATATATTTGAGGAATCTCCATCCTGGCTTCCATAGTGACTACACCAATCTACTTTCCCACAAACAGGGCACAGGGATTCCCTTTTCCCCACATCCTTGCTGAGACGTATTATTTCTTCTCTTTTGGTTAATAGTCATTCTGAGTATGAGGCGATGTCTCATTGTAGCCTTGATCTGTAAATTACCTGATTATTAGTGATGTTGAGCATCATTTCAAGTACTCCTGGCCATTTGTATGTCAGTTTTGGAAAAACGTCTCTTTGGATCCTCTGCTCATTTTTAATTAGATTGTTTGCTAATGAGTTGTATGAGTTCTTTATATATATTTTGGGTATTAACTTCTTATCAGATATATGATTTTGTCCTACATTCCGTAGGTTACCCTTTCATTTGGTTGATTGTTTCCTCTGCTGTTTTTTTTTTTTTAACTTTAAACTTTTTAATTTGTATTGGAGTTTAGCCAATTACAATGTTGTGGTAGTTTCAGGTAAACAGTGAAGGGACTCAGCCATACGTATACATGTGTTCATTCTCCCCTCAACCCTGCTCCCATCCAGGCTGGCACATAACACTGAGCAGAGTTGCATGTGCTGTACAATAGGTGCTTGTTGGTTATCCATTTTAAATATAGCAGTGTGTATATGACATTCCCAAAGTCCCTACTGTCCCTTCCCCCAGCAACCATAAGTTCTTTTTCTAAGTCTGTGAGTCTCTGTTTTATAAGCAACTTCATATGTATCATTTCTAAGAGCTCCCACATATAATGGATGTCATATAGTATTTCTCCTTCTCCGTCTGACTTCACTCAGTATGACACTCTTGATCATCCTAAGTTCTTTTTCTAAGTCTGTGAGTCTCTGTTTTATAAGCAACTTCATATGTATCATTTCTAAGAGCTCCCACATATAATGGATGTCATATAGTATTTCTCCTTCTCCGTCTGACTTCACTCAGTATGACACTCTCGATCATCCATGTTGCTGCACATGGCATTATTTCATTCTTTTTATGGCTGAGTAATATTCCATTGTATATACACACCACATCTTTTTTGTCTATTCCTCTGTTGATGGACGTTTAGGTTGTTTCCATGTCTTAGCTATTGTAAACAGTGCTACAAGGACCATTGGGGTGCATATGTACTTTCAAATCATTTTTTCTCTGAGTATATGCCCAAGAGTGGAAATTCAATCATGTGGAAGCTCTGTTTTCAGGTTTTTAAGGAATCTCCATACTGTTCTCCATAGTGGCTGTACCAATTTTCATTCCTACTAACAGAATAGGAGGGTTCCCTTCTCTCTACACCCTCTCCAGCATATGTTGTTTGTGGATTTTTTGATGATAGCCATTCTGACTGGTGTGAAGTGATATCCCGTTGTAGTTTTGATTTGCATTTCTCTAATAATTAGCGATGTTGAACTTCTTTTCATGTGCTATGTGGCCTTAGCTCAGATGGTAAAGAATCTGCCTGCAATGTAGGAGAACCAGGTTTGATCCCTGGGTTGGGAAGATCCTCTGGAGAAAGAAATGGTAACCCACTCCAGTATTCTTGCCTGGAGAATCCCATGGACAGAGGACCCTGGCGGGCTATAGTTAATGGGGTCGCAAAGAGTCAGACACGACTGAGCGACTAACCCTTCTGTGTCTTCTGTGGAGAGATGTCTACTCAGGTCTCCTGCTCATTTTTTGAGTGGACTGTTTGTTTTGATGCTGTTAAGCATTGTAAGCTGTTTGTAAATTTTGAAGACTAATCCATTATCTGTCACATCATTTGCAAATATTTTCTCCCAATTTATAGGTTGTTTTTTGTTTGTTTGTTTGTTTTGTTTGCTATTTCCTTTGCTGTGCAAAAGCTTTTGAGTTTAAATAGGCCCTATTTGTTTAGTTTGTTTTTATTCCCATTATTCTAGGGAGATGGATTTAAAAAGATGTTGTGATTTTTGTTAGTATTCTGCCTGTTTTCCTCTAGGAGTTTTATAGTGTCTGGTTTCACATTTAGTTCTTTAATCCATTTTGAGCTTATTTTTGTGTATGGATTTAAGGAGTGATTTGATTTGATTTTTTTTTTTTAACATGTGGCAGTCCAGTTTTCCCAGTATTATTTGTTGAAGAGACTGTCTTTCCAATATTGTGTAGTCTTGCCTCTTTGCCATAGATTAATTGACTGTCGGTGCATGGTCTTATTTCTGGGTTTTCTGTTCTGTCCCATTGATCTGTATTTCTGTTTTTGTGCCAGTACCACACTGTTTTGAAGACTGTAACCTCATAGTATAGTCTGAAGTCAGGGAGCCTGATTCCTCTAGCTCCATTTTTCATTCTCAAGACTGCTTTGGCTGTTTGGTGGTCTTTTGTGTCTCCATACAAATTTTGAGATTTTTTTTTGTTCTAGTTCTGTGAAAGATGCCATTGGTAATTTGATAGAGATTGCATTGAACCTATAGATTGTCTTGTGTAGAATAGCCACATTGACAATATTGATTCTTCCAATCTATGAACATGGTATATATCTTTCCATCTGTTTGTCTTTCATCTACCTCTTACAGTTTCAGAATATAGGTCTTTTGTCTCCTTAGGTAGGTTTATTCCTAGGTATTTTATTCTTTTTGATGTAATGGTAAATGGAATTGCTTCTTGAGTTTCTCTTTCTGATCTTTCATTGTTAGTATAAAGAAATGCATCAGATTTCTGTGTATTTTGTAACATGCAGCTTTACCAAATTCATTGATGATTTCTAGTATTTTTTTGGTTGCCTTTGGGTTGGGAAGATCCCCTGGAGAAGGGAATGGCTACCCACTCCAGTATTCTTGCCTGGAGAATTCCATGGACAGAGGAGCCTGGTGGGCTACAGTCCATGGGGTCACAAACAGTTGGACAAGACTGAGCAACTAACACTTTTCACTTTGCTGTTTTTAGAAGTCTTTAGTTTGATGTACTCTTGTGGTTGTTTTAGTCACTAAGTTATGTCCGACTCTTTTGTGACCCCATGGATTGTAGCCTGCCAGGTCCCTCTGTCCATGGACTTCCCAGGCAAGTATAGTGAAGTGGATTGCCACTTCAAGGGATATTCCATGGACCTTGTTCCATCTCTTGGGTCTCCTGCACCGGCAGGCAGATTCTTTTAACTAAGCCACCTGGGAAGCCCTTTGATGTAGTCTTACTTGTTCATTTTTGCTTTTGTTTCCTTTGCCTCTTGTGTCATATCCCAAAAAATCATTGCTAAGACTGATGTCAAGGAGCTTATTCCCAATGTTTTCTTCTAGGAGTTTTATGGTGTTAGGTCTTATATTCAAGTATTTATCAATTTTGAGTTAATTTTTTGTGTGTGGTATAAAATAGTGGTTCAGTTTCATTCTTTCACATGTGGCTATCCAGTTTCCTAGCATCATTTATTGAAGAGACTTTTTGCCAGAAAGAGTTATATATATAAAGTAAAATATTTCATATAGTCTGTTCCTATTCCAACATTTTGTAAAATGATACAGTGTATTAGTTATGTACTGCTAAATTAGTCCAAATCTTAGCAGTTTAAGACAACAAATATTTATGATGCCACATTTTAGGTAACTAGATGTGGCTTAGCTGAGTCCTCTGGGTCGGGGTCTGTCACCAGGACATAATCAAGGTGTGGCTAGGGCTATGCTCTTGACAAGCATGGTGGGAAGGGTCCACCGTCATGTTCACTCACGGGATTGTTGGCAGTGCCTCCCTGGCTCTTGAGCTGTGGCCTTTCTCAGCTCTCTGCCACTTGAGCATGTCCATAAGGAAGCTCACACATTGCAGCTGTCCTGTCTAAGAGAGTTAGAGGGCAAGCCCCCCAGGGGGAAGTCTCAGTCATTGTTTTGTGACTTAACTTTGAAATGGCATTCCATTACTTCTGCCATATTCTGTTCATTAGAAGCAAGTCAGTAAGTTCAGCCCATGTTCAGAGGAGAAGATAATACAAGGGTGCAAATGTCAGGAGAAGGGAGTTATTGGGGACCATTTTGGAGGCTGTCTGCCACTCCCGGACAGTTTCTGGTGCAGGATCCAGTCTAGAACCATATATTGCATTTAGTTGACACATCTCTTCAGTCTGTCATTCTTTTTTTATGACACTCACATTTTAAAAAACACAGTGCTCCTTTTCAAAATGGAATATTCCTCAATGAGCACAGTGTGGTTGTGATTTTTCCTTATTATTAGATTCAGGCTATGCGTTACCAAGCAAATGTTACCTGTGTAGTGTTGTCCCCTCTGTAAGGTATTGTCTTAGTCCGTTTGAGCTGCCATAACAGAATATTGCGTGGCTTGTAAACAATAGAAACTTACTTCTCACAGTTCTGGTGGCTGGGAACTCAAGATCAAGGCATCAGCAGATTCAGGACTTTATGAAAACCCTCTTTCTGGTTCATAGACATCGATCTACTCACCATGTCTGAAAGGGACAAGGGAGCTCTCTGTGTCTCTTTTAAGGAGGGGCACTAATCCCTTTCCTGAAGGTTTCACCCTCATGACCTAATTACTGCCCAAAGGCCTCACCTCCTAATCCATTACACTGGGGATTAGGTTTAAACATATGAATAGTGGGGGGACATGAACATTGAGTTTATAGCAGATATCATATCCAGAGGCACTTGTGGTCCATCTATCCCTCATTGGTGAAATAAATGTTGATTCTTGGTCAAGGTGGTTTCTGATTTCTCCTCTGAATAATTACATTCCCCGCCCCCCACCGCCCCCAGCAACCAAAAGTCAATCTGTTGGAAGATATTTTATGACCATGCAAATAGCCTGCTTCTCACTAAAAATTTCCTCTAGACTTAGCATCTGGATGATTCTTGCCTTAAACAGTCTATTACCAAGGTAGTAAAATAATTTTTTTTCCTCCAGTTCAGTATTCCTTCCACATCTCCCAGTTGATGCTGGGTGTTTTATTCATTGATTTGGACTTCTGTTACAAAATACTACAGACTTGTTGGCTTCAAGAAAAGAAATTTCTATTTTCACAGTTCTTGGAGGCTGGAAGTACATGGTCAAGGTGCTGGAAGGGTAGGCTTCCGTCAAGGCCTCTTTTTTTTGCCTTGCAAAGGGCCACCTTCTTATGGTGTCCTCACATGGCTTGTTCACCATGTGAATGCACCTCTGGTGACTCTCTTCTTGTATGAATATCAGTCCTATTGGATTAGGACTTACCCTTAGGACCTCTTTGAACCTTCATTACTGCCTTAAAGACACTGTCTGCATATACAGTCATATATTAGGAGTTAGGGCTTCAACATTTAAGGATGCAATTCAGTACCAATATCCTTCTGTAAAAGCAGTCACCCATTATCATGCATTTATTTATTTATCTGCTTATTAGTATAAGGATTCATGGATTCCCACTTTCTTTTTTTTAACAATTTATTACTATATCCTTATTTTGGTGTTCAGATTGTCCCAGACTTAGGCAGTGGAAGCCTCTCCAAGCTAGTTCCTCTTTCCTTTGGGCATGTTCCTATTAGGATTTTTTTTTTTTTAATTGGAATGTAGTTGATTTACAATGTTCTGTTAGTTTAAGGTATGCATCAAAGTGAACCAGTTATACATATAGCCTCTTGTTTTAGATTCTTTTTCCATATGGGCCATTACAGAGTGTTGAGTAGAGTTCCCTGTGCTATACAGGAGGTTCTTGTTCTTAACATTTACCCATTTTATATATAGTAGTGTGTATATGTCAAGTCCAGTCTCCTGATTTATCCCTCTCCCTCTTTTCCCCACCCCTAGCAACCATAAGTTTGTTTTCTACATCTGTGACTCTGTTTCTGTTTTGTCGGTAAGTTCATTTGTATCATTATCTAGATTCCACATTTAAGTGAAATCATATGTGGAATCATTATCTAGATTCCATGTCTAAGCATTGTCAGAGAAAGATAGTTGTGTTTCTCTGACTTACTTCACTCACTATGACAATCTCTTGGTCTATCCATGTTGCTGCAAATGGCATTATTCCACTCTTTTTTATGACCGACTAATATCCCATTGTATATATGTACCACATCTTCTTTATCCATTCCTCTGCTGATGGACACTTAGATTGCTTCTGTGTCTTGACCATTGTAAATAATGCTACAGTGAACTTTAAGGTACATGTGTCCTTTTGAATTATGGTTTTCTCTAGATGCATACCCAGGAGTGGGATTGCTGGATCATATAGTAACTCTAGTGTTAGTTTTTAAGGAACCTTCATACTGTTCTCCATTGTGGCTGTGCGAGTTTACATTCCCTCTGGCAGTGTAGGCGGGTTCCCTTTTATCCATACCCTCTTCAGCATTTGTCTGTAGACTTTTTGATGATGGCCATTCTGAGGTGATACCTTGTTGTAGTTTTTTTTTTTCCCCCTCATTGTAGTTTTGATTTACATTTCTCAAATAGTGATGTTGAGCATCTTTTCATGTGCTTTTTGGCCATCTGTATGTCTTCTTTGGAAAAATGTCTAATTAGATCTTCCCATGTTTTGGTTTTTATTGTGCTGGATGAGCTGTTTGGAGATTAATCCCTTGTCAGTCGCCGTGTGCGATTATTTATTCCCATTCTGATGGTTGTCTTTTCATTTTGTTTATGGTTTCCTTTGCTGTGCAAAAGCTGTTACATTTACATCTCATTTATTTATTTTTATTTTTATCTTCATTAGGAGGTGGATCAAAAAAAGATTGCTGCAATTTATGTCAGAGACTATTCTGCCTTTGTTTTCCTGGAGAATTTTTGTATAGTATCCAGCCTTACATTGAGATCTTTAGTCCATTTTGAGTTTATTTTTGTGTATGGTGTTATACAAAATGGAGTGCTGTACTTTCATTTTTTTACCTGTAACTGTCTAGTTTTCCCAGCACCACTTACTGAAGAGACCTTTTCTCTATTGTTGCCTCTTTTGTCTTAGATTAAGTGACTATAGGTGTGTGAGTTTATCTCTGGGCTTTCTATCTGGTTCCATTGGACTATATTTCTGTTTTTGTGCCAGTACCATACTGCCTTGATTACTGTAGCTTTGTATTACAGTCTGAAGACAGGGCTCCTGATTGTTCCAGCTCCATATTTCTTTCTCAAGATTGCTTTGGCTATCCACAGTCTTTTGTATTTCCACACAAATTGTAAAATTTCCTATTAGGTTTTTCTTAATTTTTAATTTGTATTTATTTATTGAAGGATAATTGTATTACAGAATTTTGTTGTTTTCTGTCAAATCTCAACATGAATCAGCTGTAGGTATACATATATACCCTCCCTCTTAAACCTCCCTCCCATCTCCCTCCCCATCCCACACCTCTAGGTTGATACAGAACCCCTGTTTGAGTTTCCTGAGCCGTACAGCAAATTCCCATTGGCTATCTATTTTACATATGGTAATTAAGTTTCCATGTTACTCTCTCCATACATCTCACCCTCTCCTCCCCTCTCCCTGTGTCCAGAAGTCTGTTCTCTATGTTTCTTTCTCCATTGCTGCTGTGCAAATAAATTCTTTGGTACCATCTTTCTAGATTCTGTATATGTGCATTAGTATACAATATTTATCTCTTTCTGACTTCACTCTGTATAATAGCTTCTAGGTTCATCCACCTCATTAGAACTGACTCAAATTCATTCCTTTTTATGACTTAGTAATATTTCATTGTGTATATTTACCACAATTTCTTTATCCATTCATCTGTTCAGGGATATCTAGGTTGCTTCCATGTTCTAGTAAATAGTGCTGCAATGAACAATAACAATGGGGTACATGTGCCTTTTTCAGTTTTGGTTTCCTCAGGATATATGCCTAGGAGTGGGATTGCTGGGCCATATGGTGATTTTATTCCTAGTTTTTTAAGGATTCTCAATACCATCTTCCATAGTGGCTGTATCAATTTACATTCCCACCAACAGTGCAAGAGGGTTCCCTTTTCTCCACACCCTCTCCAGCGTTTATTTACAGACTTTTTGATGATGGCCATTCTGACTAGTGTGAGGTGGTATCACATTGTGGTTTTGATTTGCATTTCTCTAATAATGAACAATATTGAGCATCTTTTCATGTGTTTGTTAGCCATCTGTATGTCTTCCTTGGAGAAATGTCTGTTTAGGTCTTTTTCCCACTTTTTGATTGGGTTGTTTGCTTTTCTGGTATTGAGTTATATGAGCTGCTTGAATGTTTTGGAAATTCTTTGTCAGTTGTTTCATTTGCTGCTATTTTGTCCCATTCTGAGGGTTGTCTTTTCACCTTGCTTATAGTTTCCTTTCCTATGCAAAAGCTTTTAAGTTTAAAAGGTCCCACTTGTTTACTTTTGCTTTTATTTCCATTACTCTCAGAGGTGGATCATAGAGGATTTTGCCTTAATTTATGTCATCAAATGTTCTGCCTTTGTTTTCCTCTTAAGAGTTTTATAGTTTCTAATCTCACATTTAGGTCTTTAATCCATTTTGAGTTTATCTTTATGTTTGGTGTTAGGAAGTGTTCTAATTTCATTCTTTTACATTAGCTGTCCAGTTTTCCCAGCACCATTTATTGAAGAGGCTGTCTTTGCCACATTGTATATTCTTGCCTCCTTTGTCAAAAATAAGGTACCCATAGGTGCATGGGTTTATTTATGGGCTTTCTATCTTGTTCCATTGATCTATGTTTCTGTTTTTGTGCCAATACCATACTGTATTGATGACTGTAGCTTTGTAGTGTAATCTGAAGTCAGGAAGGTTGTTTCCTCCAGCTCCATTCTTTTTTCTTAAGACTGCTTTGGTTATTTGCCTATTAACTGAAGGCTAATTGCTTCACAGAATTTTGTGGTTTTCTGTCATATATCAACAAGAATCAGCCATGTCTCTTCCCTACAGAACCTCCCTCCCATCTCCCTCCCATCCCACGTTTCAGCCTGCCACAGAGCCCCTGTTTGAGTTCCCTGAGTCACACAGCAAATCCCATTGGCTGTCTGTTTTGCGTATGGTATTGTAAATTTCCATGCTCTTCTCTCCATACATCTCACCTTCTCCCTCCTCCCCTCCCCTCATGTCCTTAGGTTCATTATCTATGTCTGTTTCTCCATTGCTGCCCTGAAAACAAATTAATCAATGCCATCTTTTTAGATTCCGTATATATGGGAATATATGATATTTATATTTTTCTTTCTGACTTACTTCACTCTGTATGATAGGCCCTAGGTTCATCCACCTCATTGGAACTGATTAAAACGTGTTCCTTTTCTGACTGAGAGTAGTATTACATTGTATATATGTACCACAGGTTCTTTATCCATTCATCTGTCAATGGACACAGGTTGCTTCCATGTTAACAACGTTTTGAGCACTTCCTTACATCCTAGCATAAGATGTTTCAGGCTCCCACTGAATAGATATGGTGGTTACCCAAGCTTGGAAATGTACTAAATACCGTAGAAGTGTACACTTCAAAATAGTTCATTTTATGCTATGTGACTTCCACTTCAATTTAAGAAAAAAAGTGTTCTAGACTCATCATGCACCTTTCCTGCCTCAGCCCTGGAAACAGTCATTTCTGTGAGGAATGCTAATAAAAGTTTAGTATTTACTGAATACTGAATTCAGTTCTCTCCAACCATCAGCCTATCTAATTCTGACAGTCAATGCTTGTTCATAAATTACTTGGACTAGTCTTTTTTTTTTTTTTTTCCCTTTTCAGTGTGATCATTCATTTAAAATAGAATCAGGTTCATTGTTTTTGATTTGCTTTTTAGGATATTTTCTCCTTTCCCATACTTTTTTAAAATTTTACTTTTAAAATATACAGAATACTAACAATATTTCCCAAATCAAAATGACACAAATTAATACAGAGAAGTGTTACTTCCTCTCATATCCCTTCCACTTTCTTCCCCACCTGCCTCTTTTTTAAAAAGTATTTATTTATTTATGGCTGCGCTAGGTCTTTGCTGTTACACAAGGGCTTTCTCAGGTTGTGGGCTCAGTAGCCTTGGCTCACAGGCTTAGTTGCTCTGCAGCATGTGGGATCCTCTCAGACCAGGGACTGAACTCATGTTCCCTGCATTGGCAGGTAGATTCTCAATCACTGAACCACTAGGGAAGGACCCTCATTTCATCCCGTTTTTCTGGTTTATTTTTCCTATATTGCTTTTTTCATTTTTAAAGATAAACAGATATGTATGTTTTTCTCATTTTCCCTTCTTCTACTCATAGAAGTTAGCCCACTTTGCACTTATATGTATGCTTATTTGCATCTTGCTTGCAAGATGATACTTAGTGATATACTCTGGAACACACTCTGTCATTTTGTATAGTTGTGCTTTTTATTTTTATTTTACAGCTACATAGTACTCCATTATGTGTCCCCCATAATTTATACATGTTTGCATATGTAAGTCATTTCCAGTAGTTTGCAATTATGATAATGCCGCAGTGAGTAAACCTGTGCATATGAAAGTTCAAAAGCGCAGAAAGACTGTTTAAAAAAAAGCTTTTATGGAGAAAACTTTATCAAACAGAATCTGCAGGCAAGCTGGAGATGTTTGTGCAATGCTGCATGTAAACTGGCAGCAGTCTTCTCGGGAACCCATGGTTGCAAATTCCCCAAAGAGCTCCTAGTGGGACTTGTCTCTGATCAAGGATGCCTGGGGATTTGGGGATCTCCTGGCCATCCAGACTCAATTACTCAACCAGAAACAATTCCCTTCAGTGTTGGACTCTGAGCAGGCTTCTTTGCAACCCCATATCCATTCAGCAAACATCTGTGCTTTCCACACAGAGCCCACCCTCTCTTGTCAGTGCGTGCTGTGTCCTCAGTGAGCTAGGACCACGGGGCAGACCTTTCTCAGTGTGCTCTGCACTCAGCCCAGCCCAGGCCCCTGGACTCCTAGCCCCACATTCTTTACTGGACCTCATCCTCCGGGATGGTTCAAGGCTGCAGACCCTTGACTGCCAACACCTTGGATGACCTTTACAGGCCCTCCCTTCCACCCAGTACAGAGATGTTTCCTAACTTTTCCCTGTTGCCTAGTTCTCCCTCCTAACTCACAAATCCATCCTCTAGGAACAAAGCCTGCTCCTGAACTGCTCTGAGGGTGCTCCTCAACTCCTTCCCCTCCCTTCTCCCTTTCCCTGCCCACTTTCAGAGTCATTCTATTCCCCCTCCAATCTCTGAAAGGTTTGACTCTTTCCCTAACAGTGGGAGGCTCCCCAGAAAAGGAGGAAGGTTTTTTCAGTGGAGTCATTTCCAAACCCTCCTGCTCAGCTGCCTGCTGGGTAATTCTTCAGTGCTAAACATCCAAGCACCATCCTCCTCGAGGGATGCCTTTGAAACCATTTACTCTGCTCTTCAGCATCCTAGTCCATCCCCCTGGGCTAGGGGATCAGTGGAGCTAAGCTGAGCTTCCAAGAAACTTGACAACCACAAGGTTGCTCAGTACTCAGGCAGCGTCATGAGCTGACCCAGCTCTTGCCTTCACCCCACTCCCCACACCTCAAGCCCTGGTGACATCCGAAATCTGTGGCTCTCCATCTGTGTCTGTCCTACAATGAAACTACCTCCAGGAACTGGGAGGGTTAGTGAGGGCCCAAAGAGGAAGTCAAACTACAAACCAGAAGACAACTGTAAGGGAGAAAGTAGAGTGTGAGCCTCATAGGGTTAACACAGCTAGGCGCACACAAAGGATGGATGAGGGCGAGACGAAATGAGTATGCCGAATGAAAAAAAACGTCTTCCAACCTTTCTTTTTGCATCAGTATATATATTAACATTTCAGAGTAAACGCGGCTACAAATGAGGATAGCTGGGAGTGCGTCCCTCCTCAGGCAGCTGATGAAAGACCCTCCCAATGTCTTTGATGCCTTGATGCCAGACGCACATTTGAGTATCTGTGTTGAGTTGAGCCCAGGCAGAGTGGCTGAAGCTGGTGAATGAGAGGGAAAACCTTGCCTGGAGTAAGCAGGCTTGGAATGGGCCTCTGGATCGGCACCAAGCAAAACCCGGATTGGATCTTGGGAAGTGAAGCAGGCACTGCTCATACGCTCTGCTCTGCTCCATCCTGTCCCCTTACACAAGCTCATGGCTAGGCTGGTGCTCCGGACTCCAAGAGCTCCATCGTTTGAACACATCACACCGAGGGCTCACCAGCGGTGGGAACCTGGGAGGGGCTGAACATGCTGTTGAGAATAATTGAGGAGGGGAAATATTCTTCCTGCTTGGTGGTGTGAAATCACTTATTTATGGCTTCCATTCAGGCCCGAGTTTGCAGATAATCCCCCTTTCTAAGCAGTCTAACTCATGAATGTTGATCTTGCAAATCAAGCTGACACTGGCAGCTTTTGTCCGGTGGGGCATACATCAAGGCCTGCCTCCTCCCTAGCACGTTTCCCCTCTCATAGTAATGCAAGGCCCAGCCTCCTGAATTCCTGAAAGGCGAGCTCCGCCCTGAAGCGACCTGAGGTCTCCAACTACAATCAAGGGGCTTGTCTGCCAAGTGCTTGGGCCCAACTTGGAGAGTCCTGTTCAGGGGCCCAAGAGAAAGCCCTCCAGAAAAATGGGCCCGACAGGAGAAGGTCACCAGTGAGGGGCTCTGGGAGCTATAAATCCTCACCACGGGGCCTTGATACTGGTCCTGAAACACACACGCCAAGCCAAGCTGGGACAAAACCGGGCTCCCAGAAAGGAAGCAAGGAAACAATTGCGCTGATGTGGCAGGAGGACCTGGAGGCAAAGCCATCCAGGATGTATGGATCTGAAATAATGAGATCAGATGGGGGCGGGCAGATGTCAACTGTACCCACAGAAGCCATCAATAAAGGAGGCTTTGCTCAAAGCAAGGCAGATGGGTGGTTTTTAGAGTGGACACAGTAGTAGCTCTGGAGCATGGTGTGATAGATGCTTTTTATTAATGCTAATCAACTAATGTCTATACAGTGCTCTAGACTCCAGAGGAATAGGTACTCACTGAAGACTAAATATGTATTTGAGTGTTATTTGATCAATGTGACTGGTGTATGAAATAAGTACGCAGGCACCCACATCCTTACTCTTAGGAGTCCAGACTCACGAATAAAGATATTTAATTTAAATTTTATTATGATGCAGTTTTCAAATTGATAGCTATATTTGAGGCAACTCATTCTGCTTCAAAAATGCAGTTTCCCTGTGTAATTTCTCACCATTTGGTTAAAGCTTTTCAGTGTTCAGGAAGGAAGGCTCAGGTTAGCACACACAGTTTGTAGTTTTTAAAATTACCTTGGTTGCTTCATACAGGATAAGTGGTGGAGGTGGGCAGAATGCCTACTGGCATGGTAATATTTCCCACCTCTTTCCCTTCATGGCTCCCCCCGTTTACAACCCTCCCTCCTGCCCCTAGTCTGTGAAATGAAGCCCCCGTAGGAGTCTCAGGACCTATAAACGACCAACGAGTCCTCCACCTCAAGGTCCCAGCAAACAGGAGTACTGATTCTTGGCATTTCTCACCCCATTTTTACCTCTTCCTGGCTATTTTGACCACCACTGAGCTCACTAAAAAGAAAACCGTAAAGGAGAGATGAAGAGGAGGGGCGATCAGAATGGCCATCTTTGGCTCACACACAGCCCTTGGGGAGAAGGTGGGTGGTGAATGAGGGCACAGTCCACGGGAAGAGTCTCGCCTTTCAGCACTGTTCACCATTTCTGCGTCAGTTATGCCTTCCAGTCCTGGAGTCCTGTGGCTAGGAGAATGAAGCAGACTAACTACCTTCCTTGTGTGGGACGAAATCTGCAGACAGGTTGATCATCATCAGAGGAATGAATCCGTGCTGTCTTTGCTTGTGATTCTTGTCTGCACACCTTCTTGGACCCTGCTGTTTTCTGCTTGTTTGCTTCGGCAGTGTCCAGCTTGTGGTGAGCGTAGCTGGTTTTCATCTGCACAGTCTCTGTCCTCTCTGTCTTCTTGGCTCCACAGGGCTCTGGTGGGGCAGGTCATGTGACCAATGGGGCACAAGACTAGGCTCAGTCTATTCTTTCTTTTAGGAACTGGGACCTCTAAGGGAGACCCAGGACTTAGGAAATTGACCAAGTTATCTGATGAGCACGTCCTATAGAGAGGGTCCCTCAGGGCATGCTCCCTAGAGCTGTTCTGTTGCTGGTACCTCTCAAGGCTGTTGTTCAGCTTCTCTTCCTTCTGGGGTTGCTCCACTTTCCCTTCAAAAGCCTTTTTTAATTGCTTAACTTAAATATATTGATACACTAGTCATATGGAACACAGCAAGTTGAGAAACTAATTATTTTTTTATTGTGAAATAGAACATACATCTAGAGAAGCACATAAAAATGTATTACAAATAATTATAAAGTGAGCATCTGTATATGTGATTAGCACCTGGGTCAAGAAATAGAATATTACTACTATGCCTAGAAGCCATCATTTCTCTTACTTGGGTACCCCTCCTTAATGATTCCAACCATCTTGCTCTTCTTCCTTAACCACTGTGCTGACATGCTGGCATTCTTGATGATCATTTCTTCCTTTTATAGTTTTATCATCTGTATATGCACCTTGCATGCTATTGTTTAATTTTCTCTGGTTTGAAATTTATGTCAAAGGAGTCTTTTTATCTCGTCACCATTATGATTATGAGTCATCTACATTATTATGGATAGAAGTAGTTTTAATGCTATATGGGAGTACATTTGTAAATATGCTACCATTACTTATGCATTTTATCCTGGATGAATATTCACATTCTTATGGTTGGGACTGTTACAAATGCTGCTGCTATGAGTATCCTTATTTATGCCTCCCAACGCCATGTTAAAACGTTTCTCTGGTGGAACTCCATAGGAGTGAAATTGCTCGGGCACAGGCTATGGATATCTTCATCTTTGCTAAGTACCACTACACTATTTTTCCAAAGCCCTTGAAGCAACTTTGCATTCCCAGCAGCACTGTTATTTTGCATCCTCTCCTACTTTGCTATTTTCAGCTTTTTAAAAACTTTTGCCCGTCTCCTGGCTTTATTTTTATTGTAATTCCCTGATGACTAATGAGGCATGCACCTTTCCAAATCTTTATTCGCCATGTTGTTCCTGAAAACTAATTACTATCTCACATACATGCACATGTATATACGCATGTATTTGAATAGTTCAGATTCAAATGATCAAAACATCAAGTTTATGTTTTTATTCAACCATCAATTTCAGGGAAAATTGTAATTTTTCTGGTGTCTGAGGTTTCTTTGCATTTGTTGTTTATATTTATCTCAACAGACATCATGTTTTAAATCTAAGGAGCTAGTCAGAAACTCTTATTCTCAAAAATATTTCATCTGACCTTCCCCTTGAAGAGCTAACTTCATTAAAACCTGAGATTAATCCTTGCTCTTGGTAAAGCCAATTCAGTTTATGCTTACTAAACGATGCACATATTAACCACAAATGCCTGCATAGAGCTGAAGGACTTTCCTCCAAAAGAGGCCTGCAATAAAATGAGACTGTTGGAGATCCTTCTGTGACCTGATGGAGTTTTCTGTTTACATCCAAAAAAGGCAATTTGCCTCTTTTATTTTATTACAAAAATAGAATATCAGCCAACACTACCCAGGGACAGCTAAATGTTTGCACAACTACATTTCAGTACTCAACAAACTTTTCTCTTCTCATTCACCACCAGTTTCGGTTCTCTCCTCTTCTTACACTTAATTCACAGAAAGATAGAGGGGAATATGAGACATAATCTATAAACATACTGCAGTAAGAAATTTCTGGGTACTAAAACTTAGGATTTTAGGTAGATTCTCTTCTAGCCCAGAGGACCAACCATCTAGAACAGGGATGGCAAATAGGTTTCATTTCACATGTCACTTTCAATTGACTGCAGTTGATGTTTGGAATGTATGGGAAAGTATATGGAATAAGTTCCAAAGCCACACCTGGGCTCTGTGGGGAAGGATATCGTGGTGGTTTAGTCACATCCACAGTAGCTTAGGTTGGAAAGTGGTGGGACTTAATGTCACCTGCAGTTCAGAGCCGTAGGTCCTCAAACTCACCTTCAGACCCCTCTGGGGAGTTTTTACCTGTGCCATGTCCAGGTCCCATCCCAGACCAATTACATCGGAAACTCTGGGAATGACTCAGGTGTCAGTACTTCTAAGACTCCAGTGAGGTTCCACTGTGCCGCCAGATTTGAGGACTGTACGGCAGCGTTTCTCACTCTTCTTTTTTTCAACATTGCCGCCAACTGAAGGACCCTTTTTAAGGTGTGCTGTGCCTAGTCTCTCAGTCCCATCTGACTCTTTGCGACCCCATGGATTGTAGCCTGCCAGGCTCCTCTGTCCATGGGGATTCTCCAGGCAAGAATACTGAAGCGAATTGCCATGCCCTTCTCCAAAGGATCTTCCCAGCCCAGGGATCGAACCCGGGTCTCCCACATTGCAGGCAGGGATCTTCCCAACCCAGGGATTGAACCCAGGTCTCCCGCATTGTGGGCGGATTCTTTACTGTCTGAGCCACCAGGGAAGCCCTTTTTAAGTAAGGTGTACTTTTTTCCTAATTGCCCTTCCTACCAGGGATTTCAATACCACAGATACATTGTATGTGTGTTTGTATACTGTATGTAAATCTGTGCTTTATACTTTAAAAAGGTAAGATTTTGTCACCCCTCTCACCCTAAGAATCAGTTTTTGCCACCTTGGGGGTAATATCGGCTCTGTTGAGAATGCATGCTCTAGAGAATAAGAATTTGTATTTAGATCATAAACTATAATGACAAAAATATAACTTGCTACCATTTGAGATTCAGGAGTGTTAATTTACTCTATGAGAGCAAAATGCCTCAGTAAGCATAATAGTGAGGTACAAAATTAAGCCCTGTGGCTGCTGATCCACTTGGTTATGTGGTTAATAGTGTTAGGGACTAATTAAGGGATAATGTTAATTGATCAGGGTGCTATCAGATGTGATGATCTTACTGCTTAGTAAGTACTGAGGAGAAGGGGGAATGTTTACTTTCCTAGCAAAAGAAACTGCTTCTCTAGTAAATAATTCCCAATTACACAGTGATCATTTCTGCTTTTCATTCCTAACAAAATTAGTTTTGTTTTTTTTTGGATGGAGTTTTATGCTCAGTGGTGGCGTCTGATAAGTTTTAGTATTACCAATTTAATAAAAAGTCATAGCATGAGTTTTAATCTAGAGGGGGCATTTATTCATCCATAACCTGTGGTGGTCTTTATATATTTTCATCTTTACAACTGGAAAAAAAACTTTATTAAGATGCTCCAAATCAGCACCAATTTAAAGGCTTGTAAGTAAGTTAAGGGACAGAAATATAAGGCCTAGAAGGTCTCATTTTCTCTCCATTTCCTTAAGCGCCCCCTCCCGCTCCTCAGCAGCCTGCTCAAGTGCCACCCTGACCTTCACTCCCTGTCACCTTGAGCAAGTCATTTAACCCATCTGTGCCTTGGTTTCATCTCTCTTCTGAAGAGCTCTGCCACACAGGTTTCCAGAAAGAATAAATATGTAGAACTGTTTCGTAAAAGTAGAAAGGTGTAGACAAAGGAAAGGTGTGATCCAAGGCCATTGAGCAAATATTTATTATTAGTCTCTTATGTTCTGATCACCAAGCTTAATCTCTAGAGCCCCAAACGAGTAAGACACTGAGTTTACATTGACAGCCTTCCTGACAAGTCTTAGCTGGTGGTTTTCACCGCATGTGGAGTCTTGTCCCTGAAAAAGAGCCGGGCAAACCAATTGGGAAGTAGATAAGAAATATTCAGGCACATTGAGTACTACACATCATAGAGGGATTGCAGTTCAGGACTATCTTTCTGGTTTTCAAATCACTGACTCATTCTCAGTGTTAAAATAAGTGATCACTTATTTTAAGATTAAGAGCAGTTTTGTCACTCCTGGACTCTTTGTCTGCCAACACTGTGTTGATGAGTACTGGTTCTTGATTCAGATGTAAGCCCATTGAGGGCAGATACCTGTAGGCCCTGTGTCCCTAGATCTCTGCTTGCAGTTACATGCCCCTGGTGGAAAGCAATGCTGAATGATAGGTATTGCACAGTTAGGTGGATGGATTGGTGGAGCCAATGTCTTACTAATGTCAGTGTCATTCTTTAAGAGCTATATCGTGTCAAGTCCTCATCTGAAACGGCCGATTCCCATTTCCCTGTGGTTCATCTCGAGCAAATCCTGCCATAATCCAGAGGAGCGGGACTGACACTCTTCTAACATCCCAGTGTTTCTTTGCTCTTCAGTGCTTACCTCTTTCTTCTTCTCTCAGAAGCTTAGTGGCAGTGGCTTTTAGGACTTCCTTTTAGTGACAAAGAGAAATGAAATGAGACTTCCTTAAACTGAACCTGCTGTCAGAACACAAGAAAGCTGGAGATTCTCAGGACAGTGTGCAGCACAGGTCTGATTAGAGCAGCCTACTGCGGAGGGGAGAAGAGCCAATCAGCGTGCCCAGCCTGGGCTCCCGTTTGCGATCCTTAGAGTGCAACTGGGAGCTTGAGAAAAGACAGCCAGACCCTGGAAGAGGGCAGCTGAGGGAATGGTTTAGTCAAGAGCTCCATCAATTGCCTCAGCCCTGGATTTCGTGGAGTTTGCTGTAGGAGGCTCCCTTGGCAGGACCTCCCAGGAGGTATGCCTGCAGCCTCAAAGACGCTTACTACTTCTTGCAATTAAAAGTCACCATCTTTCTGTTCCACACTCTCAGAAATGCAAGCAACGCATTTCAGTGAATATAAGTGGCAGTCTCCCAATCTGTGTTCAGCTGTGATGGAGCATTTCAAACGCTGTCCTAACAGAAGACAGGGCACCTGGTCAGCGCTGGGGCCTGGAGAAGGGGGAAGAGGCAGGCAACCCCATCCTTGCTGGCAGTTAGATCCATGCCTTTACTTTTTTAACCATGAAGCCCTTCCACATGAGGGGCCTGTTTTCTACTCTCAAGGCTTCTTCCTTAGAGTTCAGTTTGTCTTAATTGAGGGTAATAGCCAGACCCATGCAGTACGGAACAAGAAGCCTGTGGGTTGTCACAGTTGTCTTAATTCTTTGATGTTTTCTAGAGAGTTCAGCAAATCGCACACAGCCCCAGGGAAAGTGCGCTGACATGGCAGTTTCATTGAGCTCAAAGACTCTCCAAATTAGTCATTGTCCTGAGTATCCTCCACTTTCATTTTTTCAGAGATCGCAGTTTAGTTAGGTGCTATTCAGAAAAGGGCAGCCACTTCCTCTCCTGATTGAATCATCATTATTACGTTTTTGTAACTTAGATAAATCTGGTATAATCTCTACTGCACTTTTGGTTGGCTATTGACCTAGAACACTCTAATAATATGGAGGGAGCTAAAAACCTTCTGGGGATGTTGCAAGTTCTTACAGCAGATATTGCCAGTCTAGGAGAGCTGCTACCTGAACCAGTGGGAGGTACTCTCTCGCGCTCCCTACTCCTCTGTGAAGAGTTACTTGCTCCCACTAACCTCCTCCCACGATCTCAGAACTGGGCTCCCATTCTCTCCTCTCCCTGAGTGCAGGGACATTCTTACCATGTCCCTAACCATGCCCTGGCGTCAAATAAAAGCAGAGTCCGCAATTTCAGCACCTATGTATTGAAATGTTTACTTGCTCTGGTGAAAAAGTGATTTTCTAAATTGTTTCTAAAATATAATATTGACTCTCAACTGTGAACATATCAGAATGCATGGAAATCATGATACTTATCTTGACATTCACAGTGTTGTTTCACAGTAACAGTAGTACATCTCTGAACACACCTGTGCATCAGAGTATAGAGACTTCAGGTAGAATTTAGCTCCAGAGCAAAGGTTCCTGGCCTGCATCCTGTACAGTGCTAGAATATTTAATATGCATTAATAGATCCTTGAAATGAGGATTCCGTGGTCCAATAAGTTTGGGAACTACTGAATATAAATGTCCCTCTTGGAGATTCTCAATGCAAACTTTCATAGCAAAGACTATGAGAAACCCCATAGAAAAGAAAGCCTTCTTTTACCCAGCATTTTCTGAACAACATTTGATCCCAGAACTTTTTACTGAGATACCCTGAGAAAATGTAACTGTGGGGAAAGAGGAATAGGATATTCTTACTAAGAAGATGTTGATAATTGGAAATGGATAGATGTGCATGAACCTTGTTAATTGCGGTTCAGCTGTGCAGTGTATAGGGGCATCTTGGATTTAAACTTGAAGGGTTACCTGAAGTTTAGCATTTATTGGACTCTCATCGGATCCATAAGGTCTCAAAGAGACATGACTGATGGGACTTAGCATGCACGCATGTGCCAGGCACTGTGCTAAATTCTTAAATATAATCTCATTTATTTTAGTCCATACAACAACTCTACATATTGGTCCTACACACACCCAGTTTTGTAACTAAGGAATAGAGAGATAAAGGAATCTTCCCAAGACCATGCAGCCTTTAAAGAGCAGATGAGTGAATACTGGAGTCCAGGTCTGCCTCTCACCAACATCTGTGTCCTTAACTAGAAACCTCTACTGCTTCCAAGCTTATGAACGTTTCCGAATATGGAACGTCGTATCTTTGGGCCACCCCAGGAAAGATTTGAATGAGGACTAGTGGAGATCAAGAAAACAGATACAGCCCAAGGGAGCTCTGGATTTGAGGAGACAGAGCCCTTTCTTGCTCCCCCTACTCAATCCAACCATTGGGACCTATAGGCACTGTTCAGTTGTTCAGTCACGTTTGACTCTGTGACCCCATGGACTACAGCATGACAGACTTCTCTGTCCTTCACCATCTCCTGGAGCTTGCTCACATTCATGTCCATTGAGTCGGTGATGCCATCCAACCATCTCATCCTCTGTCGTACCCTTCTCCTCCTGCCCTTAATCTTTCCCAGCATCAGGGTCTTTTCCAATGCGTCAGCTTTTTGTATCAGGTGGTCAAAGTGTTGGAGCTTCAGCTCAGCATCAGTCCTTCCAGTGAATATTCAGGACTGATTTCCTTTAGGATTAACTAGTTTGATTCCTTGCAGTCCAAGGGACTCTCAAGAGTCCTCCAGCACCACAGTTCTAAAGCATCACATCTTCGGCACTCAGCCTTCCTAATGGTTCGGCTCTCACATCCATACATGACTACTGGAAAAACCATAGCTTTGACTAGACAGACCTATGTCAGCAAAGTGATGTCTCTGCTTTTTAATAATTTCCTTTCTAGGTTTTTCATAGTTTTCCTTCCAAGGTGCAAGTGTCTTTTAATTTAATGGCTGCAGTCACTGCCTGCAATGATTTTGGAGCCCAAGAAAATAAAGTCTGTCAGTTTCCATTTTTTTGCCATTTACTTGCCATGAAGTGATGGGACTGGATGCTATGATCTTAGTTTTTTGAATGTTGAGTTTTAAGCCAACTTTTTCACTCTCCTCTTTCACCTTCATCAAGAGGCTCTTTAGTTTCTATTCGCTTTCTTAATTAGGGTAGTTCATCCGAGGTTGTTGATATTTCTCCTGGAAATATTGCTTCTAGGTTGTGAGACATCCAGCCCAGCATTTCGCATGAGGTACTCTGTGTATAAGTTAAATAAGCAGGGTGGCAGTTTACAGCCTTGACATACTCTTTTCCCAATTTTGAACCTGTCCACTGTTTCCTGTCTGATTCTGTTGCTGCTTGTCCTGCATACAGGTTTCTCAGGAGACAAGTAAGGTGGTATGGTATTGCCATTTCCTTACAAATTTTCCACAGTTTGTTGTGATCCACACAGTCAAAGGCTTTAGTGTAGTCAGTGAAGCCGAAGTAGATGTTTATATGGAATTCTCTTGCTTTTTCTGTGATCCAGTGGACATTGGCAATTTGATCTCTGGTTCCTCTGACTTTTCTAAATCCAGCTTGAACATCTAGAAGCTCCAGATTCACATTATTGAACCCTAGTGTGAAGGATTTTGAACATTATGTTGCTAGTATGTGAAATGATAGTTGTGTGGTAGCTTGAACATTCTTTGGCATTGTCCTTCTTTAAGACTGGGATAAAAACTGACCTTTTCCAGTCCTGTGGCCACTGCTGAGTTTTCCAAATTTGCTGACATATTGAGTGCTGTCCTTTAACAGCATCATCTTTTAGGATTTAAAATAGCTCAACTGGAATTCCATCACCTCCACTAGCTTTGTTTATAGTAATGCTTCGTAAGGCCCACTTGACTTCACATTCCAGGATGTCTGGCTCTAGGTGATCATACCATCATGGTTATCTGGGTCATTAAGACCTTTTTGTACAGTTTTTCTGTGTATTTCTTGCCACCTTCTCTTAATATCTTTTGCTTCTGTTAGGTCCATACCAGTTCTGTCCTTATTGTGCCCCTTTTTTGCATGAAATGTTCCCTTGGTATCTCTCATTTTCCTGAAGCGATCTCTAGTCTTTCCCATTCTATTGTTTTCCTCTATATCTTTGCATAGTTCAGTTAGGAAGACTTTTTTGTCTCTCCTTGCTATTCTTTGGAACTCTGCATTCAGATGGGTTTATCTTTTCTTTTCTCTTTTGTCTTTCACCTCTCTTCTTTTTTCAGCTATTTGTAAGGCTTCCACAGACAACCATTTTGCCTTTTCTTTGGGGTGGTTTTGGTCATCGCCTCCTGTACAATCTTATGAACCTCTGTCCATAGTTTTTCTGGCGCTCTTTCATATCTGATCCCTTGAATCTATTTGTCACTTTTACTGTGTAATCATAAGGGATTTGACTTAGGTCATACTAGAATGGCCAAGTGGTTTTCCCTACTTTCTCCAATTAAGCCTAAATTTTACATTAAGGAGTTCATGATCTGAGCCACAGTCGAGTCCGAATCTTGTTTTTGCTGACTTTATAGAGCTTCTCCACCTTCAGCTGCATAGAATATAATCAATCTGATTTCAGTATTGACCATCTGGTGATGTCCATGTGTACAGTTGACTCTTGTGTTGTTGGAAGAGGGTGTTTGCTATGACCAGTGTGTTCTCTTGGCAAAACTCTGTTAGCCTTTGCCCTGCTTCATTTCATACTCCAGGGCCAAACTTACCTGCTACTCCAGGTAGCTCTTAACTTCCTACTTTTGCATTCCAGTCCCCTATGATAAAAAACAGCATCTTTTCTTTTATGTCAGTTATAGATAGTCTTGTGGGTCTTCATAGATCAGTCAACTTCATCTTTGGCATTAGTGGTTGGGGCATAGACTTAGATTCCTGTGATATTGAATGATTTGCCTTGAAAACGAAGTGAGATCATTCTGTCATTTTTGAGATTGTACCCAATTACTGCTTTTCAGACTCTTGTTGACTCTGAAGGCTACTCCATTTTTTCTAAGAGATTCCTTGCCATAGTACTTTATATTACGGTCATCTGAATTAAATTCACCCATTCTGGTCCATTTTAGTTCACTGATTCCTAAAATGTTGATGTTCACTCTTGCCATTTCCTGTTTGACCACATCCAATTTACCTTGATTCATGGACCTAACAACCTGGTTCCTATGCAGTATTGTTCTTTACAGCATTGGACTTTACTTTCACCAGCAGTCACAGACACAAGATGTCATTTCCACTTTGGCTCAGGCTCTTCATTCCTTCTGGAGCTATTTCTCCACTCTTCTCCAGTAGCATATTGGACACCTACTGACCTCGGGTTGGGAGGGGGTTCATCTTTCAGTGTCATATCTTTTTGCCTTTTCATACTGTTTTGGGGGTTCTCAAGGCAAGAATGCTGAAGTGGTTTGCCATTCCCTTCTACAGTCAATCATGTTTTGTCAGAACTCTCTGCTATCCATCTGGGGTGGCCCTATATGACATGGCTCATATTTGATTGAGTTACACAAAGTTGTGATCCATGTGATCATTTTGGTTAGTTTTCTGTGATTGTGGTTTTCATTCTGTCTGCCTTCTGATGGATGAAGATAAGAGGCTTGTGGAAGGAAGCTTTCTGATGGGAAGGACTGGCTGTGGGGAAAACTGGGTCTGGTGGGCAGGGCTGTGCTCAGGAAATCTTTAATCCAATTTTCTGCTGATGGGTGGAGCTGTGCTTCCTCCCTGTAGTTTGGCCTTAGACCAAACTATGGTAGAGGTATGACCTCCTCCTCCTAAAGGCCTTATGCCTGCATGGTGCACCTCCCAGGACTGCTACTGCCAGTGCCCCGGGCCCCGTGGCAGGCCAGTGTCGACCCAGGCCTCGAGGGAGACTCCCGGACACTCACAGGCAAGTTTGGCTCAGTCTCTGGTGGGGTCACTGCCCCTTTCTCCTGGGTCCTAGTGTGCACAAGGTTTTGTTTGCTCCCTCCTAGCATCTCTGGCGGGTCTGAGATTTGATTTTAAGTGTGATTGTGCCCCTTCTACCATCTTGTGGCTTCTCCTTTGTCCTTGGATGTGTGGTATCTTTTTTCAGTGGGTTCCAACAGTCCCCTGTCAGTGGTTGTTCAGCAGTTAGTTGAGATTTTGGTTTTCTCACGGGAGAAGATGAGCACACATCCTCTACTCTGAGATGCAGCTACAAAAACAAGAGAAAGTAGTCACTGGCTCGAGTGACTACTAAAGTAACATCCGATTTGGTCAGTATTCCCAGTGATGGGAGCCAAGTGGAGAATTTGCCCCTGTTGTTCTTGTATTTTTGTCCAGCTTATGCTGCTTCTCACAGCAGGGGCAGAAGCAGAATTCCCAGCTGGGAGTCTCAGAATGAAGATTTCCCGTCACTCACAGGATGCCAGGGACTGAGTCATCATCTAGGCCCATGTTACTCCAAGTGTGGTCTCCAGACCAGCATCAGTGTCACCAGATACTTGATAGAAAGACAAATTCTTGGGCCCATTTCAGGCCTATTGAATCAGAATCTCTGGGGATGGGGCCCAAGAAACTGTCTTAACAAATCCTTCAAAGGAGTCTTCTATGCTCTCTAGCCTGAATCTCTCATTTTATAGATGAAAAACTATGTGCTAGAGAGTTCAAGTGACTCACTAAATTCGTACACAGCAAGTAGTAGGAAAGCCAGGTAAAACTGATAACTGGTTTTATTTGCCCAGTAGCCACAATTCTTTCAATTTTGGTAACAGTCCCCAGGTTCTCCCTGTGGTATACCCCCCCATTCTCTTTCTATTCATGTGGTTTGGATGGGGCTAACCCCATGTCCCAGATATCAAGGTGGGTGGATGACCCAACCTGGTCCGACTGATTTATCACCCTTCTGACACCAACCCGGCCACAGAGCTGTGGTTCATGCCAAGCCTCCAGCTGGGCCAGTGAGAGTATGTTATGGGGATTGTACTGGACTCTTGGGAAGGAGCATCTTTTTTTCCACTGAGACCCATCTCTGTAAGGGTGAGGTATGGATGACCTGCGTACTGTGAAGCCAGCCCCAGGAGAAGTCTTCTCAGGATACTAGTGCCACTCTGAACTCCAAAGCCTTGATCTGAGCTAGAGCTAGACCCCAGTTAGTCCAGGTCCCTACCGCAGCAGCACTCAGGTGAGCCTGGCAACTCACTGTTTTATGATGGCAGACTTCTTAACAATGTGACCTCTTACTCTGCTGCTGCTGCTGCTAAGTCGCTTCAGTCGTGTCCGACTCTGTGCGACTCCAGAGACGGCAGCCCACGAGGCTCCCTCGTCCCTGGGATTCTCCAGGTGAGAACACTGGAGTGGGTTGCCAATTCCTTCTCCAATGCATGAAAGTGAAAAGTGAAAGTGAAGTCGCTCAGTCGTGTCAGACTCTTAGCGACCCCATGGACTGTGGCCCACCAGGCTCCTCTGTCCATGGGATTTTCCAGGCAAGAGTGCTGAAGTGGGTGTCATTGCCTTCTCCAGACCTCTTACTCTAGCTTGATAATTTTATGGAGCTTACGAAACAGGATGATATTCATTGAGTGCTGAAAGCCAAAACATGGGGTATGATGGGAATCTTTCAGTCCTTCTTATCAAGGAGCTGATCATAGTTTGTAACCAACATGGCCCAAGTTCCTGTCTGGATTCCTCTCCGCTCCCAAGCAGAAATATTGTTCCCAGATACTGCTGTGGAATTCTCCTAAAAGCACTTTTAAAATATAGGTACATTTGGTTTATTTATTTGGCCATGCAGCTTTCAGGATCTTAGTTCCCAGACCAGGGATTGAACCCATATCCCCTGCAGTGGAAACATGGAGTTTTAACCTCTGAGGAAATCTCTTAAATACACTCTTGAAAGGAAGTTCAAGGGTTTTTGGTAATTGTTGTATGTCCGATATTGTGTAAATGAGAAAACACTTTAAAATGCCCTCACCTTGAAATAAAAACCTTCAGCACTGTTTCCTGATCAGCAAATGGTCTGGACTCCAGAGCACCATTCTCTCACTCTTCCTGTAAAACCGTAAGAACGCATTTATTGAGCATGATGTGTCAGGCACTGTGCTGCACCTTTGCTCGGTATCATCTCGTAATCCTAGAAAGAGTCTTTTGAGGGACTAATTATGTTAGCTAGCATCTTATGACCCCTCACTGTATGTCAGACACTGGATCTCCCCTGTCCCTGCTGTTTTACTTAAAATTAAAAAAAAAATTATTTATTTTTGACTATGCTGGATCTTTGTTGCTACATGGACTTTTCTATAGTTGCTGTGAGCAGAGGCTACTCTCTAGCTGCGCTGTGTGGGCTTCTCATTGCCATGGCTTCTCTTGTTGGTGGACCAAGGGCTCTAGGGCACGTGGGCTCAGGAGATGTGACTCCCAGGCTCTTGAGCACAGGCTCCGTAGTTGTGGTGCACAGGCTTAGTTGCTCAGAGGCATGTGGGATCTTCCTGGACCAGTGATAAAACCTGAGTCTTCTGTATTGGGAGGCAGATTCTTTACCACTTGAGCCACCAGGGAAGCCCCTATTCAGTTTTATTTCTTCATTGATCTTATAACTTTTAAAATTTTATTAAAATATTGGTGATTTACAATGTTGTGTTAATTTCTGCTGTATAGCAAAGTGACTCATATATATATTCTTTTTTGTATTCCTTTCCATTATAGTTTATCACTGGATATTGAATCTAATCCCTTGTGCTATACAGTGGGACCTAGTTGTTTATGTATCTTATGTATACTAGTTTACATCTGCCAGACACTATTTTAAGCACCCAGAGCACATTAACTCATTTTATTCTTACATCTTTTTACAAGGGCTGAATAATTAGTAAGCCACAGGGAGGAGCTTCAGACCTCGGCAGGCAATCTAGCACAGACTGTTCACTGAACCACTACGGAGGTGCAAGGAGAACAAAACTGGCAGGAGGTGAGACTGAGGACCAACCTCCTTTTGATGCCTTCTCCAGAATAGTTTCCAAAGCTTCTAAATGCATTCCAAGTTTGAATCCTCCATAGTAAAGTAGGGGCTAAAATCAGTGATCTCCCAAGTTTCTTTTGATTCTATTTCAAATAGAATATGGATTCCCTCTGTGTGCCCTTCCCTCTGCTCCCCACTTCCTTTCTCTCTTGCTTTTTTCTGTTTCTTTTCCCTTTTTTCTTCTCTTTATATTTCCTGCTCCTCACCTCCTCTCTGCACCTTCCCTTCCATTCTCTTTTTCTCCCCCTTTTTTTTTTTTTTTTTTTCAAAAAAAAAATGGTTCCTCCCCCCCCCCCCCCCGGATTTTTTAGACTAATTTCAAAGCACTGGGACACCTGGTGTTTCTACATGTTTTCAGAAGTGGCAACCTGGTTGGAAGACGAAATTAGGACTCTTGAAACTAAAATTACATGTCCAGCGTGCTGTATATATTTGGATAATAGACTAGGTTATAGTAGATTTAGGAGGTTGGAAGTTAATAGAATACCCTCTCCCAGAAGCTACCACTTGGTGTCTCTAGATTTAAGGGTGTGGGAAGAATGTTTTCTGCTCTTGGACAACATGCTTTGGATTTGGTCTGGAATTGAAGAGTTTTGCTCTTCCTGAATTTTGGAGGTCATCTCATCCTCCAGATAAACCCAGCAGAGGATGATGGCAGTCAGTATATTGCAAAGAAAGTACTGTGCTTCAGCTCTGAATCTAAATCATTTAGCTAAAGGTCTTTTCTACTTGTAATAAGATTTTGGACTTTATTTTAATTAGCAGGTTTTTCCTTTGAGTGGAATCTCAAATCTCTGCCTTATGAAGGTCATGCTACCTTTGCCTTGCCAGGTCTTGGGAGAGAAAATAGAGTTCTCTGGAAGAAGAACCTCTTAAGAAAAAATTGATTGTTGCTCTGGATTTGATTCATAGTTTCACTGAGTTTTACAAGACTGTGATTCATGTGATCAGTTTGGTTAGTTTCCTGTGATTGTGGTTTTCATTCTGTCTGCCCTCTGATGGATGAAGATAAGAAGCTTGTGGAAGCTTCCTGATGGGAAGGACTGGCTGTGGGGAAAACTGTGTTTTGCTCTGATGGGCAAGGCCATGCTCAGTTCAGTTCAGTCGCTCAGTCGTGTCCGACTCTTTGCAACCCCATGAGCCGCAGCACGCCAGGCTTCCCTGTCCATCACCAACTCCCGGAGTTCACCCAAACTCATGTCCATTGAGTCGGTGATGCCATCCAACCATCTCATCCTCTGTTGTCCCCTGCTCCTCCTGCCCTCAATCTTTCCCAGCATCAGGGTTTTTCAAATGAGTCAGCTCTTCGCGTCAAGTGGTCAAAGTATTGGAGCTTCAGCTTCAACATCAGTCCTTCCAATGAACTCTCAGAACTGATCTCCTTTAGGATGCACTGGTTGGATCTCCTTGCAGTCCAAGGGACTCTCAAGAGTCTTCTCCAATACCACAGTTCCAAAGCATCAATTCTTCGGCGCTCAGCTTTCTTTATAGTCCAACTCTCACATCCATACGTCACCACTGGAAAAACCATAGCCTTGACTAGACAGCCCTTTGTTTGCAAAGTAATGTCTCTGCTTTTTAATATGCTGTCTAGGTTGGTCATAACTTTGCTTCCTAGGAGTAAGCGTCTTACAATTTCATGGCTGCAATCACCATCTGCAGTGATTTATTTGATCTCTGGTTCCTCTGCCTTTTCTAAAACCAGCTTGAACATCTGGAAGTTCATGGTTTACGGATTGCTGAAGCCTGGCTTGGAGAATTTTGAGCATTACTTTGCTAGCATGTGAGATGAGTGCAATTGTGCGGTAGTTTGAGCATTCTTTGGCACAAAGAAGGCCATGTTCAGTAAGTCTTTAATCCAATGTTCTGCTGATGGGTGGGGATGTGTTCCCTCCCTATAGTTTGGCCTGAGGCCAAACTATGGTAGGGATAATGGCAGTAATGGTGACCTCCTTCAAAAGGACTTACAGCAGCATAGCTCCCAAGACTGTTGTAATCGGTGCCCCTGACCCCACGGCTGGCCACTGTCGCGCACTCCTCGCGGGAGACCCCCAGACACTCACAGGCAGGCCCGGCTCAGCCTCTCTGGGGTCCCTGCTCCTTTCTCCTGGGCTCTGGTGCACACAGTGCTTTGTTGTGCCCTCCAAGAGTCTGTTTCCCTAGTCCTGTGAGAGTTCTGTAATCACATCCCACTGGCCTTCAAAGTTAAGTTCCGTGGGGGTTCTGATTCCTTTTGCCAGATCCCCAGGTTGGGAAATCTGTTGTGGACCCTAGAACTTTTGCAACAGTGGAAGAACTTCTTTGGTATAATTGTTCTCCAGTTTGTAGGTCGTCTGCTCAGCAGCTCTATAGTGGTGACCTCCTCCAAGAGGACTTAGGCTGCACTGAGCTTAGATGATCTGCAGAGTATGAGAATGCAAAGCATGTGTGGTTTTTCAACTTTGGTGGTCTGAGCAAGGTGGAGGTGATCTGGCAGGGCAGGGCAGCAGTGTTCTTTTTTTAAAAAGATATTTCTAGGTATCCTTAATAAAAATTTTATTTATTCATTTATTTTTGGCTGCACTGGGTCTTCATTGCTGTGTGCAGGCCTCTCATTGCGGTGGCTCCTCTTGTGGAGCACATGCTTTACATACTTGGGCTCAGCAGTTGTGGTACATATACTTAGTTGCTCCTAGGCATGTGAAATCTTCCTGGACCAGGGATGGAACCAGTGTCTCCCTGCATTGGCAGGTGGATTCTTAACCACTGGACCACCAGGGAAGTCCAGGGTAGCAGTGTTTTTAAACTTCTCTGTTTGGTATTAATGTTCACAAACCACAGAATATGTGAAGGCATTACTCACTAAATGCTTTTTTCTTTGGGGGCAGTGCCTGCAGATCCACCATCGTCATTGTACCCTAGTGGCTCAAAATAACACTTGGGCTACAATGTCCAGTCCCTAGTAGACTTTCCAGTACTTCTTGCTGGCGTTTCCCTAATAGCTGTGATCTTAGAACTCCTTGAGCTCATCTTTGAAACTGTGAGCTTCCCGAGATAAATGAGGAAAAGAGAAGAACTGGGCAGGGAATGGCAAAAAGCATTTATACCAAGGTTTAGTGAAGAGAATATTGTGCTGAGGATTCATGACACTTGCCTTCACTGGGTCTTTAGAATATAGGTAAGTTACTTTCCCATGCTTCTGTAAAGCAGGGGAAGTTCGACTTGCCCTGTGTCCTATGGAAAGATATTGGAAAGGCCAATTTCAACATTCTGAGCACTCTGGAATATTAATTTTTCCTTCAGAAATCTTTGAAATCATATACATCTGAATAACCCTCCTGGGTTTAATTTGTGTGCCAGCAAGTAACAACATTTCCCCTGAAAGTTTCAGTTTAAAGGTTTTCCTTGGAAAGGACTGGCCCACCCCTAAGTCGTGACTGGCAACAATCCATTCCAGATCCAAGTCTGCTTGTGCTAAGGTCTCAGTGACTTAAGATTCGTGGATCTCCACACTAACTTTCTAACATAAGTGAAACTCATCTATCCCTTAGCTGCTCTACTTTTCCTACCATGATTTCTCAAGTGTTCTCCTGCTTCTGTGATGTGTCTTTATCTTCCTTTATCTCTATTAGAACTTCCAACTCTTAATCTTCTCATTGCTCAGAACATTGGCTTATTCACGATCTCTGTTCATTCTCATGATCTTTCTCCTTCTGCTCTTATCTGTTTTTTCCCATATTTTTAAATTCAGCTTCATGAAGGAGGAACATTTAATTGGCTCACTTGGTTCTTGGAGGGGCAGAACTTTTTAGTTGAAGCCACCTCATAAGATATTGCCTAGCTTGTGTGTACCTTGATCTTGGATCAGTTGCCAATGCCAAGTTCAACTGAATTAGTTTAGGTGGGAACATAGGTAGAGGAGCAGGCTTTATATGGAACAGGATAGAAAGCATATCCTGTTCCTGGAGCTTTACCCTGACTTTATCTTGGCAACGGAGGCATTAGTATAGAGGAGACTGCAAAGCACAGGAGTACGAAGAGCACATTTAGAGAATATAGAGACTCTTCTCAAGGCAGGGCCCCTTCATGTCATCAAGTATGTGCCAGACACTGGGAGTAAAAGAATAACATTCAGTCTTGTTCTCTTAGAGTGAGTCGTAGCTCAGTTGTGTCCAGCTCTGTGCAACCCCATGGACTGTAGCCCGCCAGGCTCCTGTGTCCATGGAATTCTGCAGGTAAGAATATTGGAGTGGGTAACCATTTCCTCCTCCAGGGGATCTTGCTGACTCGAGACTGAACACAGGTCTCCTATATTGCATGCAGATTCTTTACCATCTGAACCACAAGTGAACTGGATGACAAACTAGTGATTGTAATCTGCTCTCTACCAAAAGTTTCATGATACAGAATAGCTCAAGGTGATTGCAGTGTTGGGAGGATTAATTTTGAGCATATGTTTGAGGATAAGGCATGCCTAGGTATGTTAGTAGATGACAACCAAATTGAAGATGAGAGGGAAAGGAGCGTGTCTTCTGAGGAGCTTCTCCCCGTGAGATTGGTTCGTGCATTCACACATTGATTTACTGGGGTAAGTAACCACACTACTGGGCTTGGTGTTGGGTTCTAGGGAAAAAATATCCCCCATCCCCTCTCAAAATCCATTCTTCCTTCTTCCCTGTACATTTTTTTCCCCCTAAACTCAAGATGTACTTCTTCCTTATGCGCACCTGCACTCAATGTCTGGTCTTTCCGGCTCCATCTCTTACTTTGTTTTGTAGAAAGGTCAGAGGAATTGCTTTTGCAACAGATTTTCTGCCTCGGGCAAAGCCTACAAGAGCCTGGTGATTTGGCGCCCCCCAGGGGTACCTGATCAGCCCCATTTGCACTCTGATAGATAAGAGGCCCCGAGGAACAGTGAACCTGACAGGTACTGGTCCAGCTTTTACCATGACAAGCTTTACCATGTGTCCTGGACATTCCTCCTAAGAGGTCAGGAGGAAGGGAGGCTGCAGCCCCTGGTCGCTCTCCTGGATGTAATTGTATATCGTGAGGCTTGGCATCCTAAGACATGAGCTGAAACCTTATTCTCTTCTGCCCTAGTTTTGTGACACTGGGCAAGTGACTTAAAATTTCCTGACTTGTAAAACGAGGCCAGGAATATCTAACGTGAGTGCTTCTGTTAGAATGAAATTGGGCAGTAACATAGAGATGAACAAAGTTGGCCCATAGTACTCATGAGGACCCATGTTCTTGGTCTGCAAAGCCTGACGGGTCTTCAAGTCTCAGGGAGTGAGGAGAGTTGAGACTAAGCCACACCCACTCCTAGGGAGTTTTCTTCACCCTGAAAACTTGAGCAGCCCCAGACATGCTGGAATGGCTCAGAACAGGGGGCCCTTGGGGTGCCATGCCAAGCAGCCTGAGAGTGAAATCTGGGGTTCTCCTGGTGTTTGATCCTCAGTGCAGGCTGACTGGCTAGCCTGGTCTCCAGACACTGGGTTCAGTTCCCAGGGATATCAGTCCATCCTGATCTAATCATATAAAGATGTAAAATTCATGTTGTTTTGCTTTTCTCTTAGTCTTAAATCATCAAATGGGAGTCAAAAACTTGCTGCCCTGGCAAGAAATCCCTTGCTTTTGTAGTTGGTCCCTCTCTGAAAATCAGGTCATGGTGTTTCAAAAGACAATTTCCTAAAGAAAATTCCCAAACTTGCTGGTATTTTTATAAGGATACCATTGACCATCCTTGTCAGTCCTCCTAAAGAACTGTTTGCTTCCCTTCCGTTGCTGTTTGTAGCACATTTATGAAAGCGGAGGGCTGGGATGGGACTGACCTGTGCAATGAAGAAACCGAACCAGCCCTTCAGAAGTGCTAAGCCTCCCTTGGGGGCATTAAATCATCCTTGGGATATAGGACTATCTGTAGAGGGATGAGCTGTGTACTCTTAGGCATAGGTACCTTCCATGGTAAAAATCACAGGACATTAGAGAGGAAAAGGAACCCTGGAATTTTTGTCAGTTCAGTCTTTTCCTCTGATGAATGTGGAAACAGGCCCGGACAGGTGAAGCAGTTTGCTGAGGGTCAGCCAGGAAGTGAAAGCATTAGGACTTGAACCCATGTTGTCTGACCCCCAAGAACAAAGCTCCTTCCACTATGTTTGCTAGCTAATTCTTGGGGATGTGTTGAGTTTTGTGGGATGAAGGCGGAAAGAAGATCCCAACCAGAGGCATCCTCACAAGAACCAGGAGTTGCAGTTGAGCCCAGTGAAAGTTGGCGAAAGCACAGAAGTCAAGGAAAGGCCCCCTCATTGGTCCAGGGTAGGTGTGTCAGTCAGCAGGGAAGAGCTCTCTGAGGTAGGGGCTGTCTGGGAGAAAGAACAGACTCTGTGGCTTTAAAGCATCCCTTCTGGAAGGCTTTAAAACAGCTTTCTGGCCAATTACACTCTGTACACTAGAGGAGTGTAGGGGCAGTGGACCTGGACCTGTTTGTCTTGTTCACTTTGGTGGCCTTAGCACCTGGCCTCACTATTCATATATTCACCATTTGGGTGGAGTGTACCCTGTGGCCGCGTACGTACAAGGAGCTGGAGGGAGAATGAGGACCAGGTACTTCCATTGACTCAGTCATTGCAGAGACGACAGTGTGGTGGCACAGATAGAAAATGATGCTGTTACACAGGTGTGAGATTAGGATGTAATGATAAAATAAAATTATATATCAATTACATGTAGATACGTATCTCAAAAAAAGGATATATACCAAATTCATTGTGGGAAGGAAGTGGGGGGGGGAGCTTCATGCTTTATGTGAATTGTAGGAATGTTTAAAAACAAAAGTGCACTTGTGTGTTATAAATCAAAATAGTAGTCATTACCTTGGGGAGAGTGGTATAGTAACTGCAGAGGGAGACTTCAGGGATCCTGGAAATGTTGTTTCTTACCTTGAACACACATGGCTTTGTTCACCATGTGGAAAACCATGAAGCTGAATTTTTGGCTTTCTGTTCGTGTTAGGTTTATTCAAAGTGTGCGTGTGTGCTAAGTCACTTCAGTCGTGTTCGACTCTTTGCAACTCTATGGACTGTAGCCCGCCAGGCTCCTCTGTCCATAGGATTCCCCAGGCAGAAAGAATCTTCAGAATGCTGAAGTGGGCTGCCATGCTATCCTCCAGGGGATCTTTCCAACCCAGGGTTGAACCTGTGTCTCTGCTGTCTCCTGTATTGGCAGGTGGGTTCTTTACCACTCGCGCCACCTGGCAAGCCCTATTCAAAGTGTATTCACATATAACTTTGTTATTAATAAGTAGAAATTTAAAAATTGCTACCATGTGAAATGCTACAGAGGTGTGCCAGTACTATGAGCATGTGTCATGGGACAGAAGTGGGGTCTCAGAAGTGGGGTCAGGGGAATCCAGGGAAGTTTGCTGAGAATGTGTGTTTTAACCGGAGGTCTCAAGGATGAGCAGGAGGTTCTGTGTGAAGAGGGGAGGGATAACATTCCACACAGTGGGCAGCATGTACAAATGCCCTGTGGCAGGAGGGAACATGGTATAAAGGAGGAATTCAAACAACACGAATCAGATAGGAATGTAGACAATAAGAGAAATTATCAGTGAGAAGAAACTGAAGAAATCGGTGGGGCCAGATTGTGCTGGGACCTATTATCTGTGTTAAGAATTTTGATGTCTGTCTGAAGAACTGTGGTTTACCACTGAGGTCCTTTTAGTAGGTGGTGCCATGATCAGATCTGTATTTCTCTTTTCTTTTTATTTACTTCTAAAATTTTTATTTTATATTGGAGTATGTTTGATTTACTGTGTTGTATTAGTTTCAGGTGTACAGCAAAGTGATTTCATTATACACGTATCTATTTTTTTATATTCTTTTCCTATATAGGTTATTATAGACTATTGAGCAGAGTTCTCTGTGCTATATAGTGGGTCCTTGTTGATTATCTAGTTTATATATAGTACTGTGGTTATGTTAATCCCAACCTCCTAATTTATTCCTGCCCCCCACTATTGTAAATAGTGCTGCAGTGAACATGGGGTACATGTATTTTTTTGAACTATAGCTATTCCAGATATATGCCCAAGAGTGGGATTATTGGATCATATGGTAGCTCTATTTTTAGTTTTTTAAGGAACCTCCATGCTGTTCTCCATAGCAGCTGTACTAATTTACATTCCCACCAAGAGTTTAGAAAGGTTCCCTTTTCTCCACATCCTCTCCACCATTTATTGTTTGTAGACTTTTTGATGATGGTCATTTTGACCAATGTGAGGTGATACCTTATTGTACTTTTGAATTGCATTTCTCTAATAACTTGAATCACAAGCTGGAGTCATGATTGCCTGGAGAAATGTCAACAATCTCAGATATGCAGGTGATACTACTCTAATGGCAGAAAGTGAAGAGGAACTAGAGAGCCTCTTAATGAAGGTGAAAGAGGAGAGTGAAAAAAGCTGACATAAAACTCAGCATTCAAAAAACTAAGAACATGGCTTCCAGTCCTATTACTTTATGGCAAATAGATGGGGAAAATGTGGAAACAGTGTCAGATTTCATTTTCTTGGCTCCAAAATCAATGTGGATGGTGACTGCATACACAAAACTAAAAGATGCTTGCTCCTTGGAAGAATAGTTGTGTCAAACCTCGACAGTGTTTAAATTGCAGAGACTTTTCTGACAAAGGTCCAGATAGTCAGAGCTATGGTTTTCCCAGTAGTCATGTATGAATCTGAGAGTTGGACTATAAAGAAGGCTGAGTTGCTGAAGACTTGATGTTTTTGAACTGTTACTAAAAGATGCTTGCTCCTTGGAAGAATAGTTGTGTCAAACCTCGACAGTGTTTAAATTGCAGAGACTTTTCTGACAAAGGTCCAGATAGTCAGAGCTATGGTTTTCCCAGTAGTCATGTATGAATCTGAGAGTTGGACTATAAAGAAGGCTGAGTTGCTGAAGACTTGATGTTTTTGAACTGTGGTGCTGGAGAAGACTCTTGAGAATACCATGGACAGCAAGGAGATCAAACCCATCTTAAAGCAAATCAGTCCTGAATATCCATTAGAAGAACTGATGCTGAAGCCCCAGTACTTTGGCCATTTGATGCGAAGAGCTGACTCATTGGAAAAGACCCTAATACTGGGGAAAATTGAGGGCAAGAGGAGACGGGAGCAACAGAGGATGATGGTTAGATGGTATAACTGACTCAATGGACATGAGTTTGAGTGAACTCAGGGAGATAGTGATGGACAGAGAAGCCTGGTGTGTTGCAGTTCATGGGGTCTCAAAGAGTTGTATATAACTTAGTGGCTGAACAACAATGATAATTAGCAGTGTTGAAGCTGTCTTCACGTGCCTTTTTGCCATCTGTTTGTCTTCTTTGAAGAAATGTCTGCTTAGATCTTCTGCCCATTTTTTTGATTGGGTTGTTTCTTTGTGTGTGTGGTTCTCCACTAATTAATTTATTTTAAAATGAAACAAAGATGAATATTTTTAATGATAATATGTATAATTCACAAAGAAGATAGACATCATAAATCATTTAGGTACCTAACAACAAAGAAATAAAGATACATAAAGCAAAACTCAGAAGAAATATAAGGGAAAAGAAAAAAATATATAATCATAGTGAGACATAGTAGCATTTCTCTGAGAATATTTTATTAAGTGCAGAAACTAAGAATAGGACATCTTGAATGATGTCATTAATAATTTAATATATTTATATTAATTTATATTTATCTTATATCTTACCCAGAGATTTTTAACATTTTGTATCTCTTATGTTATTTGACTATAGTTCTCTGTGCTATACAGTAAACCTTTGTTGCTTGTTGCATATCTGTTTTTTAAATTAGAAATCTAGCATTCTATTCATACTGAGTCAAACAAGTGGACTCAAAATGTCATAATGTTTTTAGTTAGGCAAAAATTCATAAGTTTTCTAAAATATATATATTATGCATATTATTTACATGCATACAAAAGCTTTTTTACTATGCTTGATAAAGGCTTTAGAAAGAATATGTATTAAAAAAAAGAAATGGAGAAATTGGAAAACTAAATGAAATGGGAGCACTGAATACGAACTAGAAAAAGTGAAACAGACTAGATAAAAGTAAAAGTTCCTCATAAAGTCCTGTTGTTTTTAAACATGGCTACTCATTAGAAACACATCTGGAGCTCTGGTGGAAAAAAAAGTAATGCCTGGGCATTTGTGTTTTTCAAAAAATTCCAAGACAATTCTGATATGCATCTTGATTTTAAAAAGTGAGTACAGGTTTTTCTATTAAATGGTAGTTTTGGTGATATCGAATTCTAATAGTTTTCTGTTGTCCAATCATGATACAATAGTATAAAGTGAGTAATAGTTACATAATCACAATAGTAAAAGATGTTTATCTGTTTTATCAATAGCCAGTCAAAAGATAATTATATTTGCAAGCCATAAAGGGAACATGATCAACCTAACCATATAAAATAATTACATACAATATGGGGAGTCAAGCAGAGTGATGTGGCAAGTGCAAGTGCATTTTCATTTGCTCGGCCAGTCTGTGTCTTTTGGTTGGTGCATTTAATCCATTTACATTTAAGGTAATTATGGATATGTTTGATTCCTATTGGGCTTCCCTTGTAGCTCAGTCGGTCAAGAATTTACCTGCAGTGCAGGAGACCCGGGTTCGATCCCTGGGTTGGGAAGATCCCCTGGAGAAGGAAATGGCAACCCTAATTCTAATAGTTTTCTGTTGTCCAATCATGATACAATAGTATAAAGTGAGTAATAGTTACATAATCACAATAGTAAAAGATGTTTATCTGTTTTATCAATAGCCAGTCAAAAGATAATTATATTTGCAAGCCATAAAGGGAACATGATCAACCTAACCATATAAAATAATTACATACAATATGGGGAGTCAAGCAGAGTGATGTGGCAAGTGCAAGTGCATTTTCATTTGCTCGGCCAGTCTGTGTCTTTTGGTTGGTGCATTTAATCCATTTACATTTAAGGTAATTATGGATATGTTTGATTCCTATTGGGCTTCCCTTGTAGCTCAGTCGGTCAAGAATTTACCTGCAGTGCAGGAGACCCGGGTTCGATCCCTGGGTTGGGAAGATCCCCTGGAGAAGGAAATGGCAACCCACTCTAGTATCCTTGCCTGGAAAATCTCATGGACAGAGGAACCTGGTGGACTGCAGTCCATGGGGTCACAAAGAGTTGGGCACGACTGAGCGAGATTCCTATTAGTGTTTTCTTAATTGCTTTGGTTTTATTTTCTGTAGGAGGTCTTTTCCTTCTCTTGTTTCCTGCCTAGAGAAGTTCCTTTAGCATTTGTTGTAAAGCTGGCTTGGTGGTGCTGAATTCTTTTTAATTTTTTCTTGTCTGGAAAGCTTTTGATTTCTCCATCAAAACTGAAGGAGAGTCTTGGTGGGTAAAGTGTTCTTGGTTGTAGGTTCTTCCGTTTCATCACTTTAAATATAACATGCCATTCCCTCTGGCTTGTGGAATTTCTGTTTAAAAATCAGCTGATAGCCTGATAGAAGTTCCCTTGTAAGTTATTTGTTGTGTTTCCTTTGTTGCTTTTAATATTTTATCCCTGTCTTTAGTTTTTGTTAGTTTGATTATTATGGATCTTGTTGTGTTCCTCCTTGGGTTTAGCCTTCCTGGGACTCTGTGCTTCCTGGTTTTGGTTGACTATTTCCTTTCCCATTTTAGGGAATTTTCCAGCTATTATCTCTTCAAATATTTTCTCAGATCTTTTCTCTCTCCTCCTTCTGGGAGCCCTATAATGCGAATGTTGGCATGTTTAATGTTGTACTGGAGGTCTTTTGGGGCTTCCCTGGTAGTTCAGCTGGTAAAGAATCCCCTGCAATGCAGGAAACTCTGGTTCAATTCTTAGGTCAGGAAGGTTCCCTGGAGAAGGGATAGGCTACACACTCCAGTATTCTTGGGCTTCTCTGGTCAGTCAGTAAAGAATCTGCCTGCAATGCGGGAGACCTGGGTTCCATCCTTGGGTTAGGAAGATACCCTGGAGGAGGGCCTGGCAACCCATTCCAGTATTCTTGCCTGGAGAATCCTCAAGGATGGAGGAGCTTGGCAGGCTGCCATCCATGGGGTCACAAAGAATTGTACATGACTGAGCAACTAAGCACAGAGATCTTTTAGGCTGTCTTCATTTCTTTTCATTCTTTTTTCTATATTGTGATTTCTGCCATTCTGTCCTCTAGGTCATTTATGCATTCTTCTGTCTCAGTTATTCTGCTTTGAATTCCTTCTAGTATATTGTTTACCTCTGTTTGTTCTTTAGTTCTTCGGAAAACATTTCTTGCATCTTCTCAATCTTTGCCTCCATTGTTTTTCTGAGACTCTGAATCATCTTCACTATCATGAATCTGAATTCTTTTTCTGGAAGGTTGCCTGTCTCCACTTTATTTAGTTGTTATTCTGGGGTTTTATCTTGTCCCTTCATCTGGGACATAACTTTCTGCTTTTTTATGCTGATTATTCTGTAATGCGGCTTTTGTTTTGGTCATTGTGGAACTGTGCTGCTTCTTGCTTCTTCTGTCTGCCCTCTGATGGAGGAGGCTAAGAGGCTTATATAAGCTTCCTGATGGGAAGGTCTGGTGGTGATAAAACCTGGGTCTTGCTCTTTGGATAGGGCCTTGCTCAGTAAAGCTGTAATCCAGTTATCTGCTGATGGATGGGATTGTCCTCCCTCCCTCCCTGCTAGTTTTTTGTCATGAGGCGACCAGCCCTCAGGTCTAGGTCTGTGGGCTCTATGATTGGGATAACGGCAACCTCCAAGAGTTTCCAAGGAGGACCTTCCCAGACTGCTGCTGCCAGTTCCCCTGCCCCTGGGGTCAGCCCCTGCTGACCCACAGGGCACCCACCGACACTAGGAGGTAGTTTTGGTTCAGTCTCCTGTGGGGTCACTGCTCCTTTCCTCTGAGTCTTGGTGCATGCAGGGCTTTGTTTATGCCCTCCAAGACTGGAGTCTCTGTTTCCCCCAGTCCTGTGGAAGTCTTGTAATCAAATCTCACTGGCCTTCAAGGTCAGTTTCCCTGGGGATTCCCAGTCCCAGGCTGGGAAGCCTGATGTAGGGTTCAGAACCTTCCCAACAGTGGGAGAACTTCTTTGGTATTATTTTTCTCCAGTTTGTGGGTCACCCACCCATCAAGAATGGGATTTGATTTTATTGTGGTTATGCCCCTTCTACTGCCTTTCTGTGGCTGCTTCTTTGTCTTTGGACGTGAGGTATCCCCAGCATCCTCCTGTAGATGGTTGTTCAACGGCTAGTTGTAATTTTGGTGTTCTCGCTGGAGGAGATGAGTGCAAGTCCTTCTACTCTGTCATCTTGAACTGGAATATTGATTGGGTTGTGTTTTTGATGTTGAGTTGTTTGTATAGTTTGGAGATTAATTCTTTGTCAGTTGCATCAATTGCAAATATTAGTATTCTCTCCCATTTCTGTAGATTGTCTTTTCATTTTGTTTATGGTTTCCTTTGCTGTCCTTAGCCACATTTCTTAATTCTCCAAAAACATAGGAAATAGTCTGTAATGTTTTTTTGAAAATCTTCTGAACTTTATTTGTGAAAGTGAAAGTTGCTCAGTTGTGTCCGACTCTTTGTGACCCCATGGACTATGCAGTCCATGGAATTCTCCAGGCCAGAATACTAGAGTAGGTAGCCTTTCCCTTCTCCAGAGGATCTTTTGAACCCAGGTCTCCCACATTGCAGGCAGAGTCTTTACCAGCTGAGCCACCAGGGAAGCCCAAGAATACTGGAGTGGGTAGCCTATTCCTTCTCTAGCAGATCTTCCTGATCCAGGAATCGAACCGGGGTGTCCTGCATTGCAGGTGGATTCTTTACCAGCTGAGCTACCAGGGAATCTCGCTTTATTCATAAATCATGACTAAATCATGAGTGGAAAGGAAGACTTCAAATTAGACACAGGATGTGGTTGGTCTAAGGTACCATACCATAGGATTCTCTGCTAGGCATTTCTGTCTCTGCTTTGAGCCAGGTTCCCTACCATATTGCAGAGGCCAGCTCATCTCTCTCTAACAAGACTACCTTAGCCATGCCTCTCCTTCCCAAAGTCCAAATCTCTAAGCTGTGCAGGTAGAGGAATAAAAAGTAGAAGGAGGCTTCAGGTTTCTAGTCCAGCAATATTAAGGAGCTTTCAAGTCACCACTCATCTTAAGCACAAAGTCAGATACACTGGAAAATCAACAACTCTTCTTAAATGTGTAGGAGAGGTGTGGTCACAGAGAAAATTGCTGCTCCCCAAATTGGAGAGATTGATGGGCAAATACAGGAGCAGAAATCTGTGAGCAAACACCTCCAAAGGAACCAGTGCTGGTATAGGAAAATCTGCAGTGTAGTTGAAAAGTTTCTGGAGGCTCAGTGTGGACAAGTCTGAGAGTTAAAAGCTCCAGTGGGGCTTCATCATAGGCTGGTCTCCACACTTTTGTGCATTTAAACTCTAAGAGCTTGAAAAATCTTTTTTTTTTTTTTTTTGCAGAGTGAGAGAAGGAGAAACCATTTTTAAGTATGATAGAGCATTCAGTTCTTTTTAAGAAGGCCTGCTGTCAAGAGAAACTTAACAAGATGCTAAGCTTCTAGGGGGTAAATCAGAGCCTACTGACCTGGGGGGAGGGAAATACCCAACTTCATCCCACTCTAGCCATGCTGTCCCACCAAAGGTTTGGAGATGGGGACAGAGAAGCATTTGTGAAGTTCATAGTCCAGAGGCACAGGCTCACTAAAAGATTGAAAGGTAAATCTAACACTGTTGATTGCTTTCCCTCCCTCCACATCTCCCCACCACATTACTAAAGGACTATTTATAGCAGTTCCTTTTACCTAGTACATCATGTCTAGTATCAAGCAAGCTATACTCAACATTCAGAAAACTAAGATCATGGCATCTGGTCCCATCACTTCATGACAAATAGATGGAGAAACAAGTCAGCCACCGTTTCCACTGTTTCCCCATCTATTTGCCATAGAGTGATGGGACAAGATGCCATGATCTTAGTTTTCTGAATGTTGAGCTTTAAGCCAACTTTTCACTCTCCTCGTTCACTTTCATCAGAAGGCTCTTTAATTCTTCTTCACTTTCTGCCATAATGGTGATGTCATCTGCATATCTGAGGTTATTGATATTTCTCCCAGCAATCTTGATTCTAGCTTGGGCTTCATCCAGCCCGGCATTTCACAGGACGTACTCTGCATAGAAGTTAAATAAGCAGGGTGACAATATACAGCCTTGACATACTCATTTCCAAGTTTGGAACCAGTCTGTTGTTCCATGTTCTGTTCTAATTGTTGCTTCTTGACCTGCATACAGATTTCTCAGGAGGCAGGTCAGGTGGTCTGGTATTCCCATATCTTAAAGAATCTTCCACAGTTTCTTGTGATCCATACAGTCAAAGGCTTTGGCATAGTCAATAAAGCAGAAATAGATTTTTTCTTGCTTTTTTGATGATCCAGTGGATGTTAGCAATTTGATCTCTGGTTCCTCTGTCTTTTCTAAATCTGGCTTGAACATCTGGAGGTTCATGTACTGTTGAAGCCTGGCTTGGAGAATTTTAGGAATTACTTTGCTAGCATGTGAGATGAGGGCAATTGTGTGGTAATTTGAGCATTCTTTGGCATTGCCTTTCTTTAGGATTGGAATGAAAACTAACCTTTTCCAGTCATGTGGCCACTGCTGAGTTTTCTAAAATTGCTGGCATATTGAGTACAGCACTTTTACAGCATCATCTTTTAGGATTTGAAATAGCTCAACTGGAATTCCATCACTTCCACTGGCTTTGTTCATAGTCATGCTTCGTAAGGCCTACTTGATTTCACATTCCAGGATGTCTGGTTCTAGGTGAGTGATCACACCATCATGACAAACAAAAATTGAGGGGGTGGGGTGTACGTGCCTTGTAAGAAATGTTAAGAGAAGTTCTTTAGGGAAAAGGGTGTGAGAATATCTCAGTATAAACTTTCAAACCTGAAAAGTAAAGATAAAAGAGACTGAGAAAAAATGAGAAAACAGTATTTAAAAACTGTGGGACAACTCTAAAAGGTGAACTATATATGTAATAGGAATGCCAGAAGAAGAAAGATAGAAAGGAACAGAAGCAATATTTGAAGCAGTAATGACCGAGAACTTGCCCAAATTTATATCAGTTACCAAATCACTGTTACAGAAAATTCAGAGAATGTCGAGCAGGATAAATAAAAAACAGAAAACATCCAAAAAACACACAATACCTAAATAGATTATATTCATATTTCAGAAAATCAAAGGGACAGTCTGAAACATGCCAGGGAGGGAGAAAAGCCTTAACCTGTAGAGGGACAAGGATAAGAATTACATCCAACTTCTCGGAAACCATGTAAGCAAGAAGAGGGTGGAGTGGAATATTGAGATTTTAAGAGGAAAAAACCACCAACCTAGAATTCTGTATCCTGTAAAATTATCCTTCAAAGATGAAGGAGAAGTAATTTTTGTTCTGACAAACAAAAATTGAGGGAATATACATGCCTTGTAAGAAATGTTAAAAGAAGTTCCTTAGAGAAAAAGAAAGTTATATAGGTTAGAAATCTGGATCTACATAAAGAAAAGAAGGCATCAGTAAATGTAAATCTTTCATTTTTTTCATCTTACTTAATCTAACAGATATAGTTTGTTAAATAACAGCCACACTGTATTCAACTATATATGCCCATATATGTATATAGCAATATATATTGCTTATATATACATATACATATATGTTCATATATATCGCTTATATATACATATACGTATGTGTTCATATATATTGCTTTTATGTACACATATACATGGAACAAATGACAGCAGTGATACAAGGGAATCATTGAATCAATGATAGAAGTGAAGGAGGAATTAGGATTATTTTGTTACTATAAGCCACTTTCACCACCCACGAACCAATATAGAGTTATTTGAATGAAGATTTGGATTAGTTGAAAATATTGCAAAGTCTCAGGCAAGCAATAAAGGAAAAAAAGGAAAAAGCATAATTGACATGCTAAAAAAGGAGAAATAATAGAAACATTTTAAATGCTCATTTAAAACTGCAGAAGGCAGAAGAAGACAACAGAAGTAGGAACAAAGGACAAAGGCAACAAATAGAAAATAGTAGCAAATTTAGAAGCTATTAATCCAATTATATCAATAATCAATTTAAATGCCATTGGTCTAAATACATCAATTAAAAAACAGAGATTGTTAGAGAGTATCAAAATGCAAGACCCAACTATGTGTTGTTTATAAGAACCTGCTTTAAATATAAAGATGTTGTTGGATGTTTTTCAGTCCCTAAGTTGTATCAGACTCTTCTAGACCCCATTGGACTACTGCATGCCAGGCTTCCTTGTCTCTCAGCATCACCTGGAGTTTGCCCAAGTTCATGTCCACTGAATCGGTGATGCCATCCAACCATCTCATCCTATGTCACCCTCTTTTCCTGCCTTCAATCTTTCCCAGCATCAGGGACTTTTCCATGAGTCCCTTGTTTGTGTCAGGTGGCAAATATTGGAGCTTCAGCATCAGTACTTCCAATGAGTATTCAGGGTTGATTTCCTTTAGGATTGACTGCTTTGATCTCCTTGCTGTTCAAGGGACTCTCAAAAGTCTTCTCCAGGACCACAGTTTGAAAGCATCAATTTTTCTGTGCTCCACCTTCTTTATGGTCCACCTCTCATGTCCATACATGACTACTGGAAAAACCACAGCTTTGACTGGACAGACCTTTGTTGGCAAAGTGATTGTCTTTGCTTTTTAATACACTGTCTAGGTTTGTCATAGCTTTTCTTCCAAGGAGCAGCCATCTTTTAATTTGTTTTAATTTAGCCTGCTTGACCATGTCTAGTTTACCTTGATTCATGGACCTAACATTCCAGGTTCCTATGCAATAATGTTCTTTACAGCATCGGATTTTACTTTCATCATGACACATCTACAGCTGAGGGTTGTTTCTGCTTTGGGCCAGCAGTTTCATTCTTTCTGGAGCTATTAGTAGTTGTCCTCTGCTCTTCCCTGGTAGCATACTGGACACCTTCTGACCCAGGGAACTCACCTTTTGGTGTCATGTCTTTTAGCCTTTTTATACAGTTCATGGGGTTCTCAGGGCAAGTCTACTCAGGTGGTTTGCCATTCCCTCCTCCCATGGATCACATTTTGCCGACACTCTCCACTGTGACCCGTGGGTGGCCCTGCATGGCATGGCTCATAGCTTCATTGAGTTATGCAAACCCCTTCACCACAACAAGGCGGTAATCCAGAAGGATATGCCATGCTGATATGAAAGAGAGTAGAACTCAGAACAAGAAAAGTTATCAGGAATAAAGAAAGTGCATTACATAATGATTAAGGGGTCTATTCACCAAGAAGACATGACATTTCTTAATGTGCATGCACCTAACAACAGAGTGTCACACTCTGTGAGGCAAAAACTGATAGAACTGCAGGGAGAAATAGATGAATCTACTGTTATAGTTGGGAACTTCAACATCACCCTATTAGAAGTAGACAGATCCAGTAGGCTGAAAATCAGTCAGAACAGAGTTGCACTCAACAGTACCATCAGTCAACTGGATGTGATTGACAGGTATTCATGTGGAACATTCACCAAGATAGACCACATTCTGGACTGTAAAATACATCTTAAGAAATTGAAAAGAATAGAAACCATACAATGTCTCTTTTCAGACCACAATGGAACTAAACTAAAAATCCGTAGCACAAAGATAGTCAGAACATCCCAAGACACTTGCAAATTAAGCAATACGTTTCTAAATGGTGCATGAATTAAAGAAAAAGAATCTCAGAAGAAATTTTAAAATATTTTTAACAAACTGAAAATGAAAGCACAACTTATCAAAATTTGTAGCACGAAGCAAAAACAGAGCCTCGAAGGAAATGTATAGCACTGAATGCACATAGCATATTAGCAAAAAAGACATACCATATGATGTCACTAGCATGTGGAATCTAAAAGAGTACAAGTGAACTTATTTACAGAACAGACGTAGACCCATAGAAAACAACTTATAGTTACCAAAGGGGAAAGGATGATAGGAGGGATGAACTAGGAGTTTGGGGATTAATACACACACTAGTATCTATAAAATATATAACCAACAAGGACTTACTGTATAGCATGGGGAAGTATACTCAATATCCTGTAATAACTTTTAATGAAAAAAACAATGTAAAAAAGAATATATATATATTCTTTCAGTTTTGTGTGTGTGTGTGTGTATAACTGGATCACATTACTGTATACCTGAAACAGAACCCTGTAAATCAGCTATTTCAATAAAAATTTTTAAAAATTAAATAATCTGAATTCTACTTTAAGAAATTAGAAAAAGCAGATCAAATTAAATCCAGTAAGAATAAAAGAAATCATAAAAATTAGATAAATCAATAAAATTAAAAAAAAATCAATAGGGAAAAACTCTAAAAAAACCAAAATCTTGTTCTCTGAAATATAATAAATCAGTTATCCCCTAAGCAGACTAAGAAGAGATTATAAATTACTAATATTAAAAATGAAAGAGGCAGCATCATTATAGATCCCATGGCCATGAAAAGGATAATAGAAGACTCTCTGAATTATTCTGTGACCACAAATTCAATAACCGGATGAAATGGACCAATTCCTTAAAAGACATAATCTGCTAAACTTAGAAATGATCTGAATGTTTCTGTTAAATTGAATTCATAATTAAAAACCTTCCAAAACAGAAAGTACCAGGCCCAGATGGATTCCCTGGTGAATTCTTCCAAACATTTACAGAAGAAATTATGCCAATTCTCTAGAGTCTTTTTCAGAACATAGGAGCAGAATATTTCTTAACTCATTGTATGAGGATAGGATTATCCAATACCAAAACCAGACAAAGACATTACAAGGAAAGAAAATTACAAAGCAATATCTTATGAACACAGATACATAGAGCCTCATCAAGATACTAGAAAATTGAATCCAACATGCAGCACAACCAGTGAGTGTGGAAGGCTGCTTTAGCATTCAAAAGTCAGTTAATATAGTCCTTCATATTAACAGGCTAAAGAAAAACCACATGATCATTTCAATAGATGCAAAAAAAAACATTTAATGATATCCAACACTCATTCATGATAAAAAGTTTCAACAAACTAGGAATAGAGGGGAACTTCCTCAACTTGATAAAGAGCATCTACCAAAACTCTACAGGCTACATCATACTTAATAAAGTATGAGTAATTATATGTATGTACATTATTGTTTATATGTATATAAATATGATAATTCATACTTAATTGAAGCTTTTGCCCTAAGATTAGGAACAACACTTGATGTCCCCATCTTTTTCAACATCATACTGGAAATCCTAGCTAATGCACGAAGACAAGTGAAGGAAATAAAAGGTATACAGATTGGGAAGGAAGGAATAAAATGATCTTTGATTATAGGTGATATAATTGTAATGTAGAAAGAATTAAGAAAAACTAGAACTAATAATCAAGTATAGCAAGATTTTAGGGTATAATATTAAAAGCAACGGAGAAGGCAATGGCACCCCACTCCAGTACTCTTGCCTGGAAAATCCCATGGATGGAGGAGCCTGGTGGGCTGCAGTCCATGGGGTCGCGAAGAGTCGTACACGACTGAGCGACTTCCCTTTCACTTTTCACTTTCACGCACTGGAGAAGGAAATGGCAACCTACTCCGGTGTTCTTGCCTGGAGAATCCCGGGGACGGGGGAGTCTGGTGGGCTTCATCTATGGGGTCGCACAGAGTCAGACACGACTGAAGCGACTTAGCAGCAGCATATACCTTCTCAATTCAAACCCTTTTCTATGTACCAGCTCAATTTTGCTGTGAATCTAAAAGTGCTCTAAAATGTACTCATTTTTCTTTAAATTATGGGGTGTGTATTTCAGATCTGCAGTTCTGCCCATAGACAAAATTTTCCAGTATGGTACGTAGAGAACGTTGACTGTCTTTAAGTCTCAAACTCTGTCATCATAAAGGTTTTAGTTTTGTAAGAGAGTCTCAAGATGTGCTCTTCCCCATTCCTTATTCCCCCTGTCACTTCAGAGTCCCAGAGGTGAGTTGAAGATTTGGCTTTTGGAAAAAGAGAGAACCTGCTTAAAGATTGAGTATAGTGATTTCTGGCTATCAGAAATCTGGCTATCACGCTATTCAAAAAGTATTGATGTACTGACTTAGCTAGAGCATCCCTTTGCCCAGTTTGGGGGCCATTGCTCAAAGCCTCGAGGCCAACTAGCATGACTTGAGGCATAAGCTACTACCAGAAAGCTCTCCTTCCTAGAGTCCTCCCCGCCAAAAGACCATCTAGGGACTCCTCAGTCTCCACTGACTTGGGGGCCTCACTGCAGGCCATTGCCCATCACAAAACAAGAGCTAGAGGTAGCTTCTTTATCTTCAGGGTTTGGAGGTGGTGGTTGTCATTTAGCTGCTAAGTCATGCCCAACTCTTTTGCAACCCCATGGACTGTGGCTCGCCAGGTTCTTCTGTTCATGGGATTTCCCAGGCAAGAACATTGGAGTGGGTTGCCATTTCCTTCGCCAGGGGATCTTCTTGGCCCGGGGGTCGAATCCATGTCTCCTGCGTCTCCTGTATTGGCAGGCAGATTCTTTACCCTTAGGGCTTCCCAGGTTTTGTAGTTAGTGCTTAACATTTGAGCAGTCGGGCTTTCTGTATCTTGATCGTCACTGTAACATACGATGCCTGACTCTTCTAACAGACAATGATGTGAAGGGTTGAATTGATGACACACAACTTGGCATAACAATAGTGGAAGGATCAATAGAGCTCAATTAGTATAACAGAGAGGAAGTGATAATCTAAGATGACACATATAATTAGAGGCAGAGTTTATTCCATCACCTAAATTTCTACCTAGCACTTGATCCACTATTCCCAACTGTACTCTAAGGTCCATTTCAACCCACAGAGGCTGGAGGATTCTGCTGCTGCTGCTAAGTCGCTTCAGTGTCCGACTCTGGGCGACCCCATAGATCGTAGCCTACTACGCTCCTCCGTCCCTGGGATTCTCCAGGCAAGAATAGATGAGTGAATTAAAATAGTGTGATATAATTGGTTTTTAAAAATGTTATAAGAGAGTCATTTTTTGGCCTTGTTTTTCTTTGATACAACTGAAATTCCATAGATTGAAAGGTAGTATGTCTCATTAATTCATTCAATCAGAAAACATAGTATTGGGCCCTTCATTTCAAACAGTGGGCCACATCCTGGTAATTCTTCATTCTGCATGGTCTTGAATTATGTCATTATTCTATAAACTTACAAACAAATTTATTGCTTGGTACAATAGTTGGGTTAACATGCTACTTTAATAATACATAACAGTATTAAGTGACGGCTTGCATTGTAGTAACAAGAGTAATTGAGGTAAAATGATGAATTATCAATGTTTGAGCCTTGGCCTTTTGAGTTAGTTCCATTTTTCAGTACAGGAAAATAAACTTTATTTCTCATTGAATTCTATCCCTCTTGCTATTTTTTGTAGTAAATATTAAGAGACTTTGTGTATCATGTGTTTGGCCCTCTCTGTCTGGTCTTGAGTTGTCATTAATTCTTGGTGTGGGAGATGGATGACTTGTACAGCTATCTTCATTCACGACACACCACTGTCAAAGCCTATAAATAATTAATGCAAGGAGAATTTGCTAGTGAAGGCAACTGTCAGGCCCATTAGATTTAAGTCCAATTTCTGTTCCCTTCCTTTAACTTTTTATTGAAATTTTTACAATGTAGAATCAACTTTTGCTAATGCAATCAAATGACACTAATTCAGACAGTGGGGGCTTGAAAGGGGGAGGCCAGTTAGAATGAATGAAAGGTATGTTTTTTTGAAATTAAGATTTGTTTCTTTAAAGAAACACCATGAGTTAAACTCTGCTATCAAAAGCTTTCCTGGTGGGACTTTTCTAGTAAGAGACAGCTTGTTTGCAAAGAAGAGGAACTCCATCTAACTTGCCCCCTGTAAGTCAGAGCAGGTGCTCTCAGGGTACCCTTCCCATATCCCCTGGCACTCACTGATTCTTATATGCTGATAGCTTCTTACTGTAAGTTTACCCAAGGGTTACCCCTGGACATAGGACAGTGTTGAGAACCTGACACTGTCTGCAAAGGAGCCTTAAACAATGTCACATGGGACCTGGTGAATAAATAAATACCTCGGCTCCTCACTGTTAGGACAACTCTGAAGCATGTTCTACATCGTCTCCTAGCTCCCCAGTGGGATTGCACCCCAGCAGTCCACAGCAGTCACCTTCTCGTTAACACACCTTGTATTGGCTTCTTCTTTTCCTTGCTTTGATTTCCCACTCCCCTGCCAGTGCTTCTTGGAATCACCTCCTAAACTGCTGCTGCTGCTAAGTCGCTTCAGTCGTGTCCGACTCTGTGCGACCCCATAGACGGCAGCCCACCAGGCTCCGCCATCCCTGGGATTCTCCAGGCAAGAACACTGGAATGGGTTGCCATTTCCTTCTCCACCTCCTAAACTACTTGCAGTCAAATCTTTGTCTCAGGTCTGATTCTGGGAGAACCCAAACTAAGGTTGCAATGTAAGTAATGGAAGGCTACAAGAGATGTTCTTATTGAACATGTAAGGACTAATAACCAAGACAGATAAAGAAATCAACCCATCCATAGTTAAGTCCTCAATGTCAGTAGAGAAGGAAACTGAAACTCTCAACACAATGATAGATCTGTATTATTTCAATAACAAACATTGTAATAGCCCTTTTAAGATGTGCTAACTTGTCACCTCAAGTCCTGACTTCCCTATCGAAGCAGAGTAACCTAAGTTCTCCCGTCTACCTGAGCATCTTTAGAGCCTTTGTCCCTGCTGACCACGTGACAATATGAGAACAGCTCCTTGCTTTCTTTAGGCAATGCCATTAATATAATTATTTTTAAAATTATGAGTCTGAGGTCTTTGTTTCCTCAAGCAGGTCACATAGGAACTGAAATTACACAACTAGGAATTCTTTGGGATCCGATCACCCTGTCCTAGAACCGCTGTGGGCGTCTGCTCTTTTCTCCTGCTTTAGAGTCTCCGTTTTCTCATCTGCTGGTTCCATCATTGGCCCAACACCAGCAATACCTAAATATGGCCACTGGGTCTTTACTTCAAATGCCCAAGGGAAGGAGAATTCAGTTGGCTCTGCTGAGTCCATGAGTAGATCCAACTGGCGCTGGCCAGAGGACCGGGCATCCAATCCTCCCCTGGGGCTTGGGGTGAAAGAGAAGTTCCAAATAAAGAGGGATGGCTGGTAAGACAGTTACAAATGTAGTAACTGTAATATTTTTTTCCCATTTTTTAAAAAATTGCAGTATAATTGATTTACAATATTGTGTTAGCTTCAGGTATATAGCAAGGTGATTTGGTTATACATGCATATGTATATATCTATATTATTTTTCTGATTCTTTTCCACTATAGTTTATTACAAGATATTGAATATAGTTCCCTGTGCTATACAAAAAAAAATCATCTTTGTTGTTTATTTTATATTTGATAGTGTGCATCTATTAATCCCATACTCCCAATTTATCCCTTCCTTCTCTTCATTCAGTCAGTTCAGTCTCTCAGTTTTGTTCGACTCTTTGCAATCCCATGGACTGCAGCACACCAGGCTTCCCTGTCCATCACCAACTCCTGGTCACTCAAACTCATGTCCATAGAGTCAGTGATGCCATCCAACCATCACATCCTCTGTCATCCCCTTCTCCTCCTGCCTTCCTCCTCTTACCCTTTGGTAACGATAGATGGTTTTTTTTTTCTATGTCTGTGAGTCTTTCTGTTTTATAAATAAATTCTTTTTTTTTTTTAGATTGTGTGTGTAAGTGATATCATGATATTTGTCTTTCTCTAACTTCAGTTAGTATGATAATCTCTAGGTCCATTCACATTGCTGCAAATGGCACTATATCATTCTTTCTGTGACTGAGTAATATTCCATTGAATACTATGACCATCCCCAAGAAAAAGAAATGCAAAAAGGCAAAATGGTTATCTGAGGAGATCTTACAAATAACTGAGAAAAGAAGATAAGCTAAAGGCAAAGGAGAAAAGGAAAGATACATCCTTTTGAATGCAGAGTTCCAAAGAATAGCAAGAAGAGAAAAGAAAGCCTTCCTAAGTGAACAATGCAAAGAAATGGAGGAAAACAATAAAATAGGAATGACTAGAGGTCTCTTCAAGAAAATTAAAGATACCAAGGGAACATTTCATGCAAAGATGAGCACAATAAAGGACAGAAATGGTATGGACCTAAAAGAAGCAGAAGATATTAAGAAGAGGTGGCAAGAATACACAGAATAACTATACAAAAAAAGATCTTCATGACCCAGATAACCACGATGGTGTGATCACTCACCTAGAGCCAGACATCCTGGAATGTGAAGTCGAGTGGGCCTTAGGAAGCATCACTACGAACAAAGCTAGTGGAGGGGATGGAATTCCAGTTGAGCTATTTCAAATCCTAAAAGATGATGCTGTGAAAGTGCTGCACTCAATATGCCAGCAATTTTGGAAAGTTCAGCAGTGGCCACATGACTGGAAAAGGTTAGTTTTCATTCCATTCCCAAAGAAAGGTAATGCCAAAGAACGCTCAAACTACCGCACAATTGCCCTCATCTCACATGCTAGCAAAGTAATGCTCAAAATTCTTCAAGCTAGGCTTCAACAGTATGTGAACCATGAACTTCCAGATGTTCAAGCTGGATTTAGAAAAGGCAGAGGAACCAGAGATCAAACTGCCAACATCAGGCTATATATTTTCACCCTCCTTATTTAACTTATATGAAGAGTACATCATGCCAAATGCTGGGCTGGATGAAGCCCAAGCTGGAATCAAGATAGCTGGGAGAAATATCAGTAACCTCAGATATACAGATGACATCACCCTTATGGCAAAAAGTGAAGAGGAACTAAAGAGCCTCTTGATGAAAGTGAAAGAAGAGAGTGAAAAGTTGGCTTAAAACTCAGCATTCAGAAAACTAAGATCATGGCATCTAGTCCCATCACTCCATGGCAAATAGATGGGGGAAAAGTGACAGACTTTATTTTCTTGGGCCCCCAAATCACCGCAGATGGTGACCGTAGCCATGAAATTAAAAGACGATTGCTCCTTGGAAGAAAAGCTGTGACCAACCTAGACAGCATATTCAAAAGTAGAGACATTACTTTGCCAACAAAGGTCCGTCTAGTCAAAGCTATGGTTTTTCCAGTAGTCATGTATGGATGTGAGAGTTGGACTGTAAAGAAAGCTGAACACTGAAGAATTGATACTTTTGAACTGTGGTGTTGAAGAAGACTCTTGAGAGTCTTTGACAGCAGAGATTCAACCAGTCCATCCAGGTCTAAAGGAAATCAGAACTGAATATTCATTTAAAGGACTGATGCTGAAGCTGAAACTCCAATCCTTTGGCCACCTGATGTGAAGAACTGACTCATTGGAAAAGACCCTGACGCTGGGAAAGATTGAAGGCAAGAGGAGAAAAGAATGACAGAGGATGAGATGGCTGGATGGCATTACGGACTTGATGGGCATGAGTTTGAGCAAGCTCTAGGAGTTGGTGATGGACAGGGAAGCCTGGCGTGCTGCAGTCTACGGGGTCACAAAGAGTTGGACACAACCGAGCGACTGAACTGAATATTCCATTGTGTGTGTGTGTGTGTGTGTGTGTGTGTATACACTACATCTTCTTCCATTCATCTGTTGATGGACACTTAAGAACAACTGTAATATTAATATTGAATAACTATTAATAACCAGGATATCTATTATTATAATTAAATCGTCCTTATAAAGTGTGTAAGGGTGCTTGTAGTTTGCTTTCTTAAATAGAATAACATTCCCCTTCAGTTTCTTCATTGGGAAATATTTGGTGTGCTGAACTGAATAAAAAATTATAGTAAAATAGTGCTATTTTATTTCATTTATCATAGTGGCTATAGTGATTATCACAGATTTCTCAGTATTTTGGACAATGTCATTTTCTTGTTTGCTTTCATTCCCTACATGTGTTGGCATGCCTTTCACAGCACTCTCTTCACACTGGAAGTATTTTCATTGAATGAATGACAATATGTATGATAACATGTGATTCACTGAACTGTAGTTTCTTTTGAGGCTCATTTGTGGAAACAGCAACTGGTGAAAATGCAGAGACATCAGCTACAGGCCAATTCATTTACTCTTTTGTTGAGGATTTGTAATGACTCTGAAATAGCCTTTCCCCAGGATAAATTTTAATTAGTCTCTAAAGTTAATAATAAGTGAGCTTAGGTGTTTTTGTTTTCTGTTGATTCTGGCCGGTATTAATAATGTCTTAGATCTGCTTTCTGTGCACTTAATAAAGAACAACATGTACCTGTTGGGAGGCAGCCTTGCAGAGGCAGCAACAACAGGGGAGGGCTTTGGCACTTCACTATCTGCTTCAGTCCTGGCTCTGCCACTGACTGAGTGACCTTAGGCAAGTTGTTTAACCTTCGTGACTACAGTCCTTACATGAAAAATGGAAAGCATAATACTCTGCCTTGTATGCTCATTTTGAGGATTAATTCTAGAACAACACTTGGACCTGTGCTTAGTACAGAGTAAGCTAAAATCAGGTAAGCAGGTATAATCAGTACTTGGTAAAAACGGATGAAAAGCTTAAAAAATAATCTATCACTGTTTAGTAAATATGGGTTGTCTCTGACATGTGCTCTTATATTGTCAGGAAAGACTGTTCTTGAACCTTGTAGTGAAAATGGGAACCATTTGGTAAGATTTGCCACTGGGTAGATCGGGGTAGATCGGGGTGGTGGTAAGAAAAGGAAGCTAATATTGTTGTCTGTCACCTGTGTTCCAGGCACTTTAAGCACATTCCCCTCCTTTCCCCACACAGCTCACTGCGATTCAGTCAGGTCTCCAAATGTGACTCCAAATGTCACCATGCCACTCTCTCTTCCAAGTTAAATAAAATCCCTGTCCTTGTTTATCCAGTGAACCAAGTAAGAAGGCGGGACAATGCATTTGAGGCCACTGTCTGTCATTCACTCTTTCTATGACCTTGGGTGACCTCTCTGATCCTGTTTCTCACATCAGCTTTCTTTTTTTTCTTTGTGGGCAAAGTCAGTATCAGCTCTAAACAACTCAAGTCCTACTGGTCCTTTTTCAGCAAATCCCCAGACCCTGTTTACTGCTGGGCTCTGCTCCCTCAGCCATGGGGGCTTCAGATGCCAGAGCCATTGTGGGGCAGCCAAACCAGGGCCTGGGCTTGGATGGACACGGAGCCAAGGCCCGGGGTGTTCCTAAGCTGAATACTTCCTCTTGCTTTGGACTTGTTTTCATTCCATGGATCAGAGAGAAGACTATTTACACTATAGCTCCAAAGGAAAGACACTGAAACCTCAGTGCTGCTTCAGGCATCCCACTGTTCAGGAATCTTTCCTGTGTTGTCAGGCTTCGGCAAAGCAACTGACTCTTAAAGATAACAAATTGATTTGAGGTTTTTTTATGCCCATAGACTGGCTTCTTGGAGGCCAGTCTTTGATAAGACTGGGAGTAAACTCCATCTTTGTCCGTGAAATGTCACTGAGTACCACCTGCTATATAGCCAGGGCTTCCCTTTATTTGTTTTGTTTTATTTACTTTATTTCAGATGGTAAAGAATCTTCCTGCAGTGCAGGAGACCCAGGTTCAATTCTTGGGTCAGGAAAATCCCCTGGAAAAGGGAATGGCAACAACCCACTTCAGTATTCTTGCCTGAAGAATTCCATGGACAGAGGATCCTGGCAGGCTATAGTCTCTGGGGTCAAAAAGAGTTGGACATGACTGAGCAAGTAACACTAAGTGAAATATCACTGGTGAGTGATATTGCATAGGGGCTTTCCAATTGATTTTCCATCTACCTGCTCCTGGGCTATTTAATTTCACTCGTTTGAGCATTGTGCTATGCTGTGCTTAGCTGCTCAGTTGTGTCCAACTCTTAGCAACCCCATGGACGGTAGCCCACCAGGCTCCTCTGTCCATGGGGATTCTCCAGGCAAGAATACTGGAGTGGGTTGCCATGCCCACCTCCAGGAGATCTTCCCGATCCAAGGATCAAACCCAAGTGGATTCTTTACTGTCTCAGCCACCAGGGAAGCCCAAGAATACTGGAGTGGGTAGCCTATCCCTTCTCCAGGGGGTCTTCCCAACCCAGGAATTGAACCTGCATTGCAGGTGGATTTTTTACCAGCTGAGCTACCAGAGAAGCCCTGTTTGAGCATTGCTTTAAAGCAGTTGGGCTTCCATGGTGGCTCAGATGGTAAAGAATATGCCTGCAGTGCAGGAGACCCAGGTTCAGTCCCCAGGATAGGAAGATCCCATGGTGAAGGAAATAGCAACCCACTTCAGTATTCTTGCCCAGGAAACTCTGTGGACAGAGCCTGGTGGGCTATAGTCCATGGGATCACAGTCGGACATGACTGAGCAACTAACAGATTTCAGATTTAAAGCAAATATGCTTACTGGTAACAATAAGGAAGGGTGCAAATTCTCATCTTGCTAATTAGCAGACTCTTCTTACAATAGATTGAATGCCATTTCCAAGGATTTAATAAATTGGACAAAATATACCAGCGTGTTCTTTCTTCTTCCTCTCCCCTCACCTGGTCAGGACTAATGAAATAGCATGTATTTAATGATATGAATTGCCCATTTCTGCTGCATCTGGGAACCTACTCATGCAGTCTTCCTTCTTTAATTATCTGACTCCAAAGAACATTTCAATAGTCTTTTTAAGAACTTCTAAAGTTATTATTTCACTTTTGAATGTGAGAGTTACTCTTCCCCTCCAGACACATAATCTCTAATCATTTTCTTCATATAAAATTGACAATTCATTTGTCTCCTAAGCAATAAGACATGACTGCCTCTGTGCATAATGAAGAATTGCAAAGCCTGAATTTATCATGAAGCACAGAGTAAAACTAATTGCATTTAACCACAAAAGTCTAATCAGCATAGAGGATTAAAATATAGACACTCATTGAATGCTAGTGCCAGAAAGGACTTCAGAGATCACTTATTGCCAGCTCAATTTACAGATGAGAAAACTTAGGTCCAGAAAGATTAAGAAACTTCTGAAGGTCACAGACTGGCTCCTGGTGAAGCTAGGTCTAAAATCCTGCTCTTAACAGCTTCATACTTTTCTTCTCTTTAACTTTTTTCATATAGTAAACATTTTGGAAAAGGGATTGAAATGTACTTTTGAATGTACTTGAGAAGAAGTGTGATTTGTTGAAGAGCATAGATATTTTAAATACTAATGCAAGATCAGGCCAAGTGTGATCTATGCCACACATGATTTCCAGTTCTCACCCCAAGCTGAAAGAACTTTTCCCCTCCAAATTCTCATATGACATCCTCCACCGGTCATATGACACTTGCTTCTTCCTATCTTACATTACACTTACTTGTGTCAATGACTTATCTTCTGTACTAGATGATGAGCTCTTTAAGAATAGAATTTTCTATTCTTAAAAATGATTTGGGAGAATGGCATTGAAACATGTATAATATCATATATGAAACGAGTCACCAGCCCAGGTTCAATTTAAAAAAAAAAAAGAATTTTCAACCGTTTATATCTTTGTGAATTTCCTGAATGCCCATCCACACTGGCTAGTGCAGATATGGAGTAAAAATCTCTCTCACTCCCTCTTCTCTTTCTTTTCTCTTCTGTAAACTTTTGTGCCAGGTGGGCCTGGTGGTGTTGGTAAGAATGTTCCAGACAGAATCTCTTAATATTAACTCTCTTAATCAGAAGAAATAATTTTGTTTGTTTTAAACCAGTAAAGTGATGGTACAGTGCAGCTGATACACAGGATATGCCAAAAATTGAGCCAGAATCTGTAAGTTGATACTGTAGTACTATTGTGCTTAATTTAATTATTTCTGGCTTTCAGCGCATTAAGCAGAGTGAAATAAAGCCTGAGCAACTGGAATAGTTTAAATAATTAAGGAGTTTGAATTTGTTTTTCTTCTTGTACTGAAGATGTAAGAAAAAGTTTAGAACTTGCTTTTTTGTTGTTGCTGTCTCTAGAATTAGGAAGAAAGCTAAGATTCCATTGAAGCCATCCAGTGGAGAATTGAAGGTTGGGCAATATTATTTTAAATTGCTTCTAGCTATTTATGTTTTCATTGACTCATCTGGTTAACAAATATTTATGGGCACCATGTACCCGTTTGATACTGGACAAGGCACAATAGATACAGTGGTGAATAAGAAAGAAATGGTTCCCTTCCCTCAGGAAACTCATAGGTTGATGGGCAAGGCAGGCAAGCTGGTGGAAAATTACAATGCGTGAAAGCTTTGACAGGATAAGCCAGGCTTCTATGAGGGCACCCAGAAGAGGCACTTACAATGCGGGGAGAGAGTGGCATCTCAGCTGAGGCCTGAAGGGTAAGAGGGAGTGAGCCAGGTGGGCCTGGTGGTGTTGGTAAGAATGTTCCAGACAGAACGACGTGTGAAGAGGCAAGAGAGATCTTGGTGTATTTAGGTATCGAGAAAAGCCCAGGAGGCCTTGGTTTGGAGGTTGCTGTCTCAGTCACAACAGGGGCCTCAGTGTCATAACAGAGTGAAGTGGACCTTCATGACCTTTCCAGAGAGGGCCTGTGTGATTGGGCCCCTGCTGCTTATTGCCAGAAAGAAATACAACCCTACAATGATTTTATTTGTAAATTTTTCTACAAAAGCTTGGAGTCTAGCTTATTTTTTAAATTAATTCATTAATTTTAATTGGAGGCTAGTTACTTTACAATATTGTAATGGTTTTTGCCATACAGCTTTTTAATGAGAAATCTAGCTATTTTCAAATTTTAATTACTTAAAATTTTTACTAAACACAGTGTTCATACTCTATCATGTCTGACTCTTTACAACGCCGTGGATGGTAGCCTGCCAGGCTCCTCTGTCTGTGGGATTTTCCAGGCATGAATACCAGAGTATTGGGTTGCCATTTTCCACTTCAGGGGCTTTTCCTGACCTAGGGATTGAACCCGTATCTCCTGTATTGGCAGGTGGATTCTCTACCATTGCACTACCTGGGAAGCTTCTAATATATTTATTCAGTGTGATTACTTAGCCAGAGGAGGAGGAGGGCTCACCCAAAGATGAATGTGCAGTCCATTTGACTGTGTCCTTTAAGGAGTGTATAGTCCAGCCCAGAGAAGGATGCTGAAAGGCAGGTTGGGATTCTAGGTGGAGTACTAGTTAAGAGCTTAAAAGTAATGCTTAAAATTCTCCAAGCCAGGCTTCAACAGTATCTGAACCATGAACTTCCAGATGTTCAAGCTGGATTTGGAAAAGGCAGAGGAACAAGAGATCAAATTGCCAGCATCCATTGGATCATTGAAAAAGCAAGAGAATTCCAGAAAAACATCTGCTTTGTTGACTATGCCAAAGCCTTTGAATGTGTGGATCACAACAAACTGTGGAAAATTTTGTAAGAGACAGGAATACCAGACCATCTGACCTGCCTCCTGAGAAATCTGTATGCAGGTCAAGAAGCAACACTTAGAACTGGACATGGAACAACAGACTGGTTCCAAATTGGGAAAGGAGTACGTTAAGGCTGTATATCGTCACCCTGCTTGTTTAACTTATATGCAGAGTACATCATGTGAAATGCCGGGCTGGATGAAGCTCAAGCTGGAATCAAGATTGCCAGGAGAAATATCAATAACCTCAAATATACATATGACACCACCCTTATGGCAGAAAGCAAAGAAGAACTAAAGACCCTCTTGGTGAAAGCGAAAGAGGAAGTGAAAAATTTGGCTTAAAACTCAACATTCAGAAAACTAAGATCATGGCATCCGGTCCCATCACTTCATGGGAAATAGATGGGGAAACAATGGAAACAGTGACAGACTTTATTTTTTTGGGCTCCAAAATCACTGCAGATGGTGACTGCAGCCATGAAGTTAAAAGACACTTGCTCCTTGGAAGAAAAGCTATGACCAACCTAGACAGCATATTCAAAAGCAGAGACATTACTTTGCCAACAAAGGTCCATCTAGTCAAAGCTGTGGTTTTTCCTGTGGTCATGTATGGATGTGAGAGTTGGACTGTGAAGAAAGCTGAGTGCTAAAGAATTGATGCTTTTGAACTGTGGTGTTGGAGAAGACTCTTGAGAGTCCCTTGGACTGCAAGGAGATCCAACCAGTCCATTCTGAAGGAGATCAGCCCTGGGATTTCNTGAAAAGCAGAAACATTACTCTGCTTACAGAGGTCTGTGTAGTCAAGGCTATTACTTTGCCAACAAAGGTCTGTCTAGTCATGGCTATGGTTTTTCCAGTGGTCATGTATGGATGTGAGAGTTGGACTGTGAAGAAAGCTGAGTGCTAAAGAATTGATGCTTTTGAACTGTGGTGTTGGAGAAGACTCTTGAGAGTCCCTTGGACTGCAAGAAGATCCAACCAGTCCATTCTGAAGGAGATCAGCCCTGGGATTTCTTTGGAAGGAATGTTGCTGAAGCTGAAACTCCAGTACTCTGGCCACCTCATGCGAAGTGTTGACTCATTGGAAAAGACTCTGATGCTGGGAAGGATTGGGGGCAGGAGGAGAAGGGGACGACCGAGGATGAGATGGCTGAATGGCATCACCGATTCAATGGACATGGGTTTGGCTAGACTCTGGGAGTTGGTGATGGACAGGGAGGCCTGGTGTACTGCGATTCATGGGGTCGCAAAGAGTCGGACACGACTGAGTGACTGAACTGAACTGATGGTCTTCCTAGTGGTCACGTACAGTTTTGAGATCTATACAGTAATGAAGGCAGAGGGCCTAATGATGCCTTCGAACTGTGGTGCTGGAGAACTCTCTTGAGATTCTTGGACAGTAAGGAGATCAAACCAGTCAATCCTAAAGGCAATCAACCCTGAATACTCATTGGAAGGACTGATGCTGAAGCTCCAGTATCTCACTCATCTGATGTGAACAGCCGACTCATTGGAAAAGTCCCTGATGCTGGGAAAGATTGAGGGCAGCAGAAGAGGGCATCAGAAGATGAGATGACTGGATGACATCACTGATGCAATGGACATGAACTTGGGCAAACTTCAGGAGATAATGAGGGACAGGGAGGCCTGGCATGCTGCAGTCGATGGGGTCAGAAAGAGTCAGACATGACTGGATGACTGAATGACAATAGCATGTAAAAATTTTTAGTTTTGATACCATTCAAATGACCTTTTTCCTTTGTTTGATTGTGTTATACATTTCATAATAATAAACTGTTACCTAAGTAGGGTCATAAAATTTTGCACCTCTGTTTTTTTCTAAGAATATTATTATAATGTTAGCTCTAATATTTAGGTAATTGATCCATTTTGAATTACTTTTTGGATATGGTATGACAGAAGCATCTAATTCATTCTTTTGTATATGATATCTAATTGTCCATGGACCATTTGTCACAGACTATTCTTGTCTTTATTAAACTACCTTGGTGCCCTTGTCAGAAATCATGTGACTGTGCATGTATGATTTACTGATATGTGTGGCTTCCAGGTGCTTCAGTGGGTAAAGAAGCTGCCTATAGTACAGGAGACATGGGTTCATTCCCTGGGTTGGGAGGAAAATGTAACCCACTCCAGTATTCTTGCCTGGAGAATCCCATGGACAGAGAGGCCTGGCAGGCTGCAGTCCATGGGGTCACAAAGAGTCAGACACAACTGAAGTGACTTAGCACACACACACACACACACACACACACTTGAATATTTAAATGAGCCTTTCTTATCTGTCTGTCCTCTGTCTCTCTCCATCTCGAAGCTTAGAGCAGTGCACCATTTAAAGCAGTTGCAGTCATTATTACTATTCAAGGAGGACTGGAATGGGAAAGGAGGAAGATGACCTAAGGAGTGAGGCAGCCTCCATTCTGAACTGGAATGCTGGTGTTATGGTACTGTTTTACAGTCCTGCTCTTTCCAAGATTGAATGGCAAAAAAAGAAAGTGAAAGTGTTAATCACTCAGTTGAGTCCAACTGTAGGCCGCCAGGATTGAATACAGCAGAGTAAATAGTGTGGATAGAATTTCTTACACTTGGAGCTACTTTGATTTCACTTTCCTTATTTTGTTAGTTCTTTTCACCCTGGTCTGCATTCTTTAGCATATTCAGGAACCCACTACACGTTTCTCAGTCTTATCCAAATCATCATCAAATAGTTAAAGACTTTCAATGTCTCCTCTTGCAGATCTGTTTCCCTGGGCCCTGTGTCAGCCTAAGGAAGGCAATGAGTAATGACTATTTCCAGTGTCCTTTCAGGACAGTGAAATGGGCATTAATCTTCTGTGATCACTAAGTGAGCTCTGGGCAAGTAAAATAAGCTCCAGGGCAGATATTTCTTTTAAATTATTTGGAATTTACACGTTTTAAGCACACTTCCAGTGGAAGATGGTGAGTGGCTTTCCCATGATGTACCCCAGTTAAAATCCTAGGGGCAGTTTGACCTGTGTCGTGTCTCATCCCCCACTTCAGTCTCAGACCTGTTTTCACATCCTTTACAAAACCTTTAAGTTTTCCCTGTAAGATCTGGGTCTCACCTTTTTTGTAGCGTTTATCATTTTTGGCCACAATGAATAAACACAGATGACAAACCACCAGAGTGTTTGATAAGTATGGAACTGCTTATAGTTAAGTTGTGATAACAACATAATGGAATATATGCAGTTGTTGGGAAGAATGAAGCAGCTCTTTATGCACTGATATGAATGTTCTTCAAAATGTGGAAGAGTTGATACCATGTATCATGCATGTATACAATGCATGTTAATGAAAAAAACAGACTATCTTATTAAGTCTTAAGACATCATTCATTGTAAATGGATTATTATTTATCATTAACAAAGAAAAACTGTTGCCAATCAAAATTAAGACACCATAAATTAAAAGAGATCATGTCTTTTAAAGGTGAAAAAATTAAGTTTTAGAATTGATAAAATCTAACATATTAGTGTTTACTTTGTGTATACATGGAATATCTCTAGTTATTGTCACAGCCTATAAAAACCTTGGGGCCTGGAGCCACTCTGCTCAGTGGTGCTAACTTTAGACACACATCTGTCAGCCACTGAAGGAGGCCACAGAGTGCTGTGTTCATGTGTTGGTATCTATCTGGTGCATTTATTTACTCTCTTCATTTGGTATGCATCTTTTGCACTGATTGCTTGCTGGTTTGGGAGTAAACAGAACCAACTTCGAACTAGGCCAGGTTGGGCTTCTGGTCCATCCTGTAAATAAGAGCTGCTGTATTTTTTACTTGCTCATCCATATTAAAAAGGCTGAAGAGTGTGGCATTCAGTCGCTAATGAGACACCACTTATAAGAGTGTTAAGCGGGATTGTCTCCATTTAATAAGACCCCTGACCGTGGAGGAAGGAGTGGGGAAATGGAGTGGGCACAGGAAGTTCCTGCTTCTAGGGAAGATACAAACAGGTAGGGGAGTTTACTCTCCTTGATGCTTTCCTTGCACTCAATGTACAACTTGGCGTAGAATGCCCTCAGGAAGCTGTGTGTAAATGACAGTTGTCAAAGGAGTTACAGGCTGAAAAGTAGGAGTAGACTGGAAACAATGGAAACTGGTCTTGGACTCCAGGGAAACTCTCCCTAATTTAGGCTACTTATTATTGACTCAGATTCTCAGGAAATGAGAATAGTTACTAGAAAGTCTGGAGAAAGTTTTGGGGGACATGTGGGATGATTCAGACCAAAGCAAAGTATGCTCAGAATTAGACAAATTTGGTACAGTCTCTTCCTAACACTGTTATTAAATAAAGAAGCCACATTGTGCCTAAATACATTATACTAGGCTACCCTACTGATCCCCTGGAGAAGGAAATGGCAATCCACTCCAGTATTCTTGCCTGGAGAATCCCATGGACAGAAAAGCCTGGTAGGTTACAGTCCACGGGGTCGCAGAGAGTCGGACACGACTGAGCGACTTCACCTCACCTCACCCTACTGATCATCATAGTTTACCCTCAGTTCAGTTCAGTTGCTCAGTCATGTCCGACTCTTTGTGACCCCATGAATCGCAGCACGCCAGGCCTCCCTGTCCATCACCAACTCCTGGAGTTCACTCAAACTCATGTCCATCGAGTCGGTGATGCCATCCAGGCATCTCATCCTCTGTCGTCACCTTCTCCTCCTGCCCCCAATCCCTCCCAG
>SJYT01084223.1:0-26759 GCA_006410635.1 Cephalophus harveyi | reverse complement strand
GCCCGCGCGGACAGAGGGGCCCGCGCGGACAGAGGCGCCCGCGGACAGAGGGGCCCGCGGACAGAGGCGCCTGCCGCGCTGCGGCCTGCGGGTCCCGGGGAGCTGCGCCTGACTGAGCGGCTGCGGAAGGGACGGGCTGTGCCACGCCGGTGGATCTGCATTCCCTATCGTTTCACTTGGTCCTAATGTGACTTTCTCAGTGAATTGGATCAGGGCACAAATCTGCTTTCACTGACGCTTAAATCGGCAGAAGATTACAGGAATCTCTTTTTGGACTTTAGTAATTGTGGCTTCTTTTTTGACGTAGTTTGCCATAATCAAGAAACTGAAGCATGGTCTGCTCAGGGCAAAATGAATCATGAAGTCAGAAAAAATACATATACTTGCAGAAAAAAGCTTCATATGACCTAAGTGCTAGAGGAGGGGAGAATAATTTGAAAACTCATTATTTATAACTTAAGCAAATAAATCACAGCTCCAAAATTATGTTGTTCTGAAACATGGAAAACCAGATAATTGGTATGTTTTTCTGTTTGAGTCTCAATTTTAAAGGACTCTAATTGACGTATTGTTTGTATTGCTCACTAAACACAGTGTCTGGATGGCGGGGAGGGAGGGCAGGCCCGTGACTGCAGCTCCGCCGCGCCGCGCTGCTCGCCCGAAGCAGCCCCAGCGCGGCGGCTGCCCGGCGGACGCCGCGGCCTCCAGAGAAAGAGCCGTTTAAGGCTCTCCTAGCCATCGTCAGAAGGACCGAGGGATTTGGGCAGAAGCTGAAGCAGTGGTAAGATTCCCACTGTGTGCCTCGGTTTGGTTGCCTTAAACAATAGTTTCCACAATTTAATTACATATACAATTTACAAACGATATTCAACATCATCCAGAAAAAAGAGACAGTGGTCTTTATAGGGGCAAAGCAGTTGCTCTCTTTGTTAGAGCAGAAGCAGAAAGCAAAAGCAGTACTTGGGGACCGAGATGGAGAGAATAATGCTGGTTTCTAGCTTAGTAATGTGACTTTTAGAGGTCCGTTGAGCAAGACTGACCTAGCTGGATAGTAAAATTTAATCCTGTTTATTAAGATATGTAGCATCGCTTTTTGGAGAGGAAAATGACATTAACATAGACATAAGTGGTGTATGAGGCGAAAAAAGCTTCCTTATGGTCAGAAAGTGCCTAGCTGAAACCTTTCCCCCGAGTGCCGAAACGCCTTCCCTGTCAGCTGTACGCGGTGTTTTCCCCCCAAGTGTCTGCCGTGTCTTTCCCCTGGACCTTGTTGGAGCTTCCAGTAGAAAGGAGTGTGCTGTCCAGCATCTCTGTTTTCGAGATGAGAAAACCAGGCCTTCATTTGGAGTGGCAAGAGTGGTGAGTCTCGGAAACTGGAAGAGTGAGTTGAATTTTATCTGTATTTTGAGGACTGTTGATGAGGATGTGGAGAAATTGGAACCCATGTGTGCTGTTTGATGCTGCTGCTGCTAAGTCGCTTCAGTTGTGTCCAACTCTGTGCAACCCCATAGACGGCAGCCCACCAGGCTCCCCCGTCCCTGGGCTTTTCCAGGCAAGAACACTGGAGTGGGTTGCCATTTCCTTCTCCAATGCATGAAAGTGAAAAGTGAAAGGGAAGTCGCTCAGTCATGTCCGACTCTTAGCGACCCCGTGGACTGTAGCCCACCAGGCTCCTCTGCCCATGGGATTCTCCAGGCAGGAATACTGGAGTGGGTTGCCATGCCCTCCTCTAGGAGATCTTCCCAACCAGGGAATCGAATCCAGGTCTCCCACATTGCAGGCTGATTCTTTGCTGTCTGAGCCACCAGAGAAGCCCCATTTTGGCCTTAAAAAGGGAGAAAACTCTGACATACCCCACAGCATAGATGAACTCTGAGGACATTATAATCAGTCAGCGAGACGGTTACAGAGGACAGATCCTGTATAGTTCCCTGTATATGAGTTGTGTGCCTAGAGTTGTCAGATTGTCAAATTCATTCTACTCTCGAGAGTCGAATGATGGTTCCCAGGGGCTGGGAGGAGGAAAGAATGGGAAATTAGTGTTGAAAGGACACAAGGTGTTTGGGATGAGAAAGTCCTGCAGGTACACGGTGGCGATGCTTGCCCAACGGTGTGAACCTACTCAGTGTCACTGACCTGTACACTGGGAAATGGTGGACTTGGTGGGAACGTAAATCGATGCAGCCACTGGGAAAGAGGGTATGGAGATTCCTCACAAACTAGGAGTAAAACCAGCACAGGACCCAGCAATTCCACTCCTAGGCATACACCCTGAGGAAAGCAAATTTGGAAAAACACATGCATCCCATTGTTCACTGCAGCACTGTTTCCAATAGCTAGAACATGGAAGCAACCTCGATGTCCACGGACAGATGAATGCATAAAGAGGTTGTGGTACATACACACAATGGAAGATTACTCGGCCATAAAAAGGAACACCTTTGAGTCAGTTCTAATGCGGTGGATGAACAAGAGGAAGATAACTATCGTACTCTAATGCATATACATGGAATCTGGATAAATGGGGCTGAAGAGTTTACTTCCAGGGCAGCAGTGGAGAAACAGACGTGGAGGACAGACCTGTGGCCATGGGAGAGGGGGTAAGAGGGGAGACGCGCGGAGAGAGTCACATGGATGCTAACACAACCATGTGCAAGACGGATAGCCAGCGGGGATGTGCTGTGTGGCTCAGGAAACTCAAACGGGGCTCTGTATCAACCCAGAGGGGTGGGATGGGGTGGGAGCGGGGAGGGAGGGTCAAGAGGGAGGGGATGTGTGTATGCCTATGGCTGATTCATGCTGAGGCTTGACAGAAAACAACAATTTTCATTCAATAAAAATGAAATAAAATGGTGAAGTTGGGGGAAGAATGGTGACGTTGGTAAATTTTTTGTTGTGTCTTTTATCACAATATTTTAAAAAAGAATAACTGTTCCCATAAGCTTCTGTCATCCCTTTGCCACAGACTTTTCATTTAAATATATGTTTCTCTTGATCAGTACTAAGGAGAAGACCAGCATCTATAATTTAATGATGCAATTTACAAAGCAGAGGAATAAAAGGTTGCCTTTCCCACATCCACACTTATTTAAGAGTGTCTGACTCCGTTGCCCTAAGTAGCCGCTGCCTGCGGTGGGACTCATCCGGGAAGCTGGTGCTGACGGTCTGTCCCGCCCTGGCCTGCCAGACAGCCGCCTTTGGAAGCAGTACACCTGCCACTTTGGTCAAACAGGTGATGGCATTTCATTTTTGTGCCTTTGAACAGTTTGTGTTTGTTTCATAAGGTTGGGACTAGCATTTAGTCAGTTAATTGAAGAAGTTGGTCAAAGCAGAGCACGGATTGGTTTCAGGTAATTTTGTGTACTTTGCTTCTCCTAGACTTTGTGTCCTCGAGGCATGGCGGTGAGACACCTCTGAAGCGTCGTCATAAAGAAGGGATCTGAGAGGAGCAGAGAGCCCCAGTTCCTCGGGTCGCACTCCTAGGCTGACTGGTAGTTCCACGAGCTAAACCAGTCACAGACAGCTGTTCTCGCTCTTGCCTCAGGACCAGGGGGCTCAACTTTACCAGTGTCTCCCTAGTTCCAGTTTCTCCACAAACCTATTTTAATATTATTTTGTTAATTGATTAACTTTATTGGGTTTCTCCAAAGCATTCAGTTTAGTTATACATATATATGAAGTGAAGTGGAGTGAAAGTCGCTCCGTCATGCCCAACTCTTTGAGAGACCCCATGGTCTATATAGTCCATGAAATTCTCCAGAGTGCTGGAGTGGGTAGCCTATCCTTTCTCCAGGGGAGCATCCTGACCCAGGGATCGAACCCAGGTCTCCTGCGTTGCAGATGGATTCTTTACCAGCAGAGCCAGAAGGGAAGCCGGGCGTGTGTGTGCACGCGTGTGTGTGTGCCTGTGTGTTTATTGTGTCACATGTTTGTTAGTTTATTAGGCTGTGTCATGTCTGGTGCACAGCTTTCTCCAGTTGTAGCTCGCAGCGTGCATGCGTGTGTGTGTGTGTGTGTTTTGTGTCACATGTTTGTTAGTTTATTAGGCTGTGTCATGTCTGGTGCACAGCTTTCTCCAGTTGTAGCTCGCAGCACATGCGCGCGCGCGCGTGTGTGTGCATGTGTGTGCGTGCGTGTGTGTTTATTGTGTCACGTGTTTGTTTACTGTGTCAGTTTATTAGGGTGTGTCATGTCTGGTGCACAGCTTTCTCCAGTTGTAGCTCGCAGGCTTAGTTGCCGCTCGGCAGGTGGGATCTTAGTTCCCCAACCAGTGATTGAACCCGCATCCCTTGCGCCGGAAGGCGGACTCCTAATCTCTGGACCTATCGGGGAAGTCCCTCAGTTTAGTTCCTGTGGAAATCACTTTCCCTCTTATAGTTGCAGCCTCTGTTTATATGAAAGTTAGTATCATTGCACATTCAGGCGGCCTTCCGGGTCTGGTTTGAAGCCCCTCAGTGGGTGCACATGGAGATGAGCTCTGGCGCCGTGGGGATTACACGGTGCGGGGCATGCGTGGGGTTTCACTGCGGGGTGCAGGCAGCGTTCACCTGGTGGGCGGGTTGAAAGGAGCTTGGTTAAGAGTGTTTCCTTCCTGTGTTCAGAGTCTTCACCTGTCTCTCGGCTTGGGGGGAACGCTCCGAGTTTTGCTGGCCCTCGGGCAGAGTATTCCCTGAGCGCCTTCCTGACGGCGCTTCACGTCTGCTCTGTGTTGGCCGGTGTGTTCTGGTAGTTTGTCTGTGAGGTACTTGTGCCAAGAGCGCTTTCTGTCTAAGGCTGTGGCCTCCTGAGCTCAGCTGGGGCGCCCTTTTTGTTTTCTCTGACCTGCTTTGGATCACTTGCTGCAGAGTCTCCCCCCACCCCGCCCCCGGCTGGTGTTTCTGAGAGATGGGTCTCGCTGCCCGGGTGTTCACGTCTTGGTGCCCTTGCATCCTTCTGTAGCGCTGGGTGCCAGGGCTGTGGGAGGCGGTGAGGCAGGAACTGGGGCGGGACGGGAGCCGCCGTCCAGCTGCCCGCAGCCCACCTGCAGCCGCTGGCCTCCCTGGGAGGGGCCCCGCCCCGCGCGCAGTCTGCCCCTGTCCTTCTTGCTTCGTCCTGGAATTGCGCCTTTTGGAGAAAAGTGAAAAGCTTTCCCCTTCTGAATGCTGTTTATAACCTGTCTCTTATACACATCTAGATGTGTATAAGAGACAGGGGGTAAGAGGGGAGACGCGCGGAGAGAGTCACATGGATGCTAACACAACCATGTGCAAGACGGATAGCCAGCGGGGATGTGCTGTGTGGCTCAGGAAACTCAAACGGGGCTCTGTATCAACCCAGAGGGGTGGGATGGGGTGGGAGCGGGGAGGGAGGGTCAAGAGGGAGGGGATGTGTGTATGCCTATGGCTGATTCATGCTGAGGCTTGACAGAAAACAACAATTTTCATTCAATAAAAATGAAATAAAATGGTGAAGTTGGGGGAAGAATGGTGACGTTGGTAAATTTTTTGTTGTGTCTTTTATCACAATATTTTAAAAAAGAATAACTGTTCCCATAAGCTTCTGTCATCCCTTTGCCACAGACTTTTCATTTAAATATATGTTTCTCTTGATCAGTACTAAGGAGAAGACCAGCATCTATAATTTAATGATGCAATTTACAAAGCAGAGGAATAAAAGGTTGCCTTTCCCACATCCACACTTATTTAAGAGTGTCTGACTCCGTTGCCCTAAGTAGCCGCTGCCTGCGGTGGGACTCATCCGGGAAGCTGGTGCTGACGGTCTGTCCCGCCCTGGCCTGCCAGACAGCCGCCTTTGGAAGCAGCACACCTGCCACTTTGGTCAAACAGGTGATGGCATTTCATTTTTGTGCCTTTGAACAGTTTGTGTTTGTTTCATAAGGTTGGGACTAGCATTTAGTCAGTTAATTGAAGAAGTTGGTCAAAGCAGAGCACGGATTGGTTTCAGGTAATTTTGTGTACTTTGCTTCTCCTAGACTTTGTGTCCTCGAGGCATGGCGGTGAGACACCTCTGAAGCGTCGTCATAAAGAAGGGATCTGAGAGGAGCAGAGAGCCCCAGTTCCTCGGGTCGCACTCCTAGGCTGACTGGTAGTTCCACGAGCTAAACCAGTCACAGACAGCTGTTCTCGCTCTTGCCTCAGGACCAGGGGGCTCAACTTTACCAGTGTCTCCCTAGTTCCAGTTTCTCCACAAACCTATTTTAATATTATTTTGTTAATTGATTAACTTTATTGGGTTTCTCCAAAGCATTCAGTTTAGTTATACATATATATGAAGTGAAGTGGAGTGAAAGTCGCTCCGTCATGCCCAACTCTTTGAGAGACCCCATGGTCTATATAGTCCATGAAATTCTCCAGAGTGCTGGAGTGGGTAGCCTATCCTTTCTCCAGGGGAGCATCCTGACCCAGGGATCGAACCCAGGTCTCCTGCGTTGCAGATGGATTCTTTACCAGCAGAGCCAGAAGGGAAGCCGGGCGTGTGTGTGCACGCGTGTGTGTGTGCCTGTGTGTTTATTGTGTCACATGTTTGTTAGTTTATTAGGCTGTGTCATGTCTGGTGCACAGCTTTCTCCAGTTGTAGCTCGCAGCGTGCATGCGTGTGTGTGTGTGTGTGTTTTGTGTCACATGTTTGTTAGTTTATTAGGCTGTGTCATGTCTGGTGCACAGCTTTCTCCAGTTGTAGCTCGCAGCACATGCGCGCGCGCGCGTGTGTGTGCATGTGTGTGCGTGCGTGTGTGTTTATTGTGTCACGTGTTTGTTTACTGTGTCAGTTTATTAGGGTGTGTCATGTCTGGTGCACAGCTTTCTCCAGTTGTAGCTCGCAGGCTTAGTTGCCGCTCGGCAGGTGGGATCTTAGTTCCCCAACCAGTGATTGAACCCGCATCCCTTGCGCCGGAAGGCGGACTCCTAATCTCTGGACCTATCGGGGAAGTCCCTCAGTTTAGTTCCTGTGGAAATCACTTTCCCTCTTATAGTTGCAGCCTCTGTTTATATGAAAGTTAGTATCATTGCACATTCAGGCGGCCTTCCGGGTCTGGTTTGAAGCCCCTCAGTGGGTGCACATGGAGATGAGCTCTGGCGCCGTGGGGATTACACGGTGCGGGGCATGCGTGGGGTTTCACTGCGGGGTGCAGGCAGCGTTCACCTGGTGGGCGGGTTGAAAGGAGCTTGGTTAAGAGTGTTTCCTTCCTGTGTTCAGAGTCTTCACCTGTCTCTCGGCTTGGGGGGAACGCTCCGAGTTTTGCTGGCCCTCGGGCAGAGTATTCCCTGAGCGCCTTCCTGACGGCGCTTCACGTCTGCTCTGTGTTGGCCGGTGTGTTCTGGTAGTTTGTCTGTGAGGTACTTGTGCCAAGAGCGCTTTCTGTCTAAGGCTGTGGCCTCCTGAGCTCAGCTGGGGCGCCCTTTTTGTTTTCTCTGACCTGCTTTGGATCACTTGCTGCAGAGTCTCCCCCCACCCCGCCCCCGGCTGGTGTTTCTGAGAGATGGGTCTCGCTGCCCGGGTGTTCACGTCTTGGTGCCCTTGCATCCTTCTGTAGCGCTGGGTGCCAGGGCTGTGGGAGGCGGTGAGGCAGGAACTGGGGCGGGACGGGAGCCGCCGTCCAGCTGCCCGCAGCCCACCTGCAGCCGCTGGCCTCCCTGGGAGGGGCCCCGCCCCGCACGCAGTCTGCCCCTGTCCTTCTTGCTTCGTCCTGGAATTGCGCCTTTTGGAGAAAAGTGAAAAGCTTTCCCCTTCTGAATGCTGTTTATAACAGAGCATCATTTTATGTGGTTCAAGTGAGCCCTCACAAGCAGATGGATCAGTGAGCTTTTGGTTTTTTTAAAATTAAACTTAGGGCTGTTCTCATTCGGTCTACTGGGGTGTGTCACCGTAAATTGTAGTTAAAGCTTGCTATATCTTATATGTTTAAAAACACCGATCTTGAGTTTAAAATCACCATAGCAAGTCTTGATAAGGCACAGCTTCTGCTCTTGATACTGGATGAATAAACTAAAACAGGCAGATTTATGTGAAAAGATACTCTGGATTCCAAGGAAAAGATGATTTACTCAGGATGTCTTTTTCTCCTTTTTCTTTCTTTCTTTTGCTTAGCAAATTTCTCTCGATTTTTGAAATATGGCTGACTCCAATTATTTTTCTGTGGACTGTAGGCAAGTAAACTCTGAGAGTGTCTTGGCCACCCCCACCCGTTCTCTCCTTCCTGTCTTTTCTCTTGCAGCCGTTAGTTTTACGTGTTCCCAGAGTGCAAACTAACACTAATTTTGGCCCAAGCTTCCTAAAAATCACATAAAGAATGATTTTGTGGGGAGTATCCAGAATTTACATTCCATTGTTTCCTTGTTAGCTTGCTTAATTGTATGCAGAAACTCTTATATCTTATATTCTTTTTTTTTTTTTTCCCATTTGTATTCTTACGTCTGTTTCTGTGTTATGCAAAGGGAACCAGTTCTTCCAGGCCTTCCAACTTGGTGTTAGGAAATCAGGAGAGAGTGAAGAACCAGCTTCAACCTGCCGTTGGGGTGCTAGCTTTATTTCCCATCACAGGAGATATCGTCGTGGTGGCAGAGAAGCCCATAAAACTGAATTAAGCACAGCCACATCAAGGCTTGTGTCAAGGCAGTAAGCCAGCCCGGGAGGGCGGCTCTGCCTCCGTGTCAGGTGAACCCGTGGGAACGTGGGAGAGGAGGGTTGAGTGAATAATACTTCAGGAGTCTGAGCCACACTGGGTGGTTTCTTTCCTTGAGCACTAGTGAGTATGTGCAAGACTTTTCATAGAAACAAACATTCTTGGTGAACATTTCATATTCTCAAGAAACATTGCTATCCTGAGAGATTCATAGCTTGAAAAATCTGAGATGGTTTTTTCGTGTGTATATGTGGCTATATGCCAGTCAAATAGTAATTTTAGTTGTTTTTGAGTGAAAGCCAAACAGTGCTTTTCTTTTTTAAGAACCTAGCACACAAGTGTCGGAGAGGGCAATGGCACCCCACTCCAGTACTCTTGCCTGGCAAACCCCATGGACGGAGGAGCCTGGTGGGCTGCAGTCCATGGCGTTGCTAGGAGTCGGACATGACTGAGTGACTTCACTTTCACTTTTCACTTTCGTGCATTGGAGAAGGAAATGGCAACCCACTCCAGTGTTCTTGCCTGGACAATCCCAGGGATGGGGGAGCCTGGTGGGCTGCCGTCTATGGGATTGCAGAGTCGGACACAATGAAGTGACTTAGCAGCAGCAGCAGCAGCACACAAGTGTATCTCAGATTTTGTAAAATCCTGAGCTTTGGCCAAATGCTCTAGGTGATTTAGGTTGCAGGGGAGGGCCGAAGGCCCGGGGCAGTGGGGGCCGATCCTCCTCCCTCGGTAGTACCCTCTTGCTCAACACCAGGCCTTCCACACCTCTGCTGTCCAGATACCGGGTATCACAGCCCTGCCATCCGGCTTGTGTCTTTTCACACCACGGATCCCTGATGTCTGTTTGGAAGGTAGCTTTTTTCTGTGGCTGCAGAAATTCTGACTCATGAAGGTAAATAGTTGCCAGCTCCCCTTGAGACCAGTTACATTTATGTATAGTGCACACACACACCCCTACATATAAGAAAACTGAGCATACAAACCTTTAATGCTTCCATAGCAGCAGCTTCCGTGCTCTGGCTTTTTCTCCTTTAGACGCTCCGTAAGTCCTTTGCTGCGGTCGTGGTCCTATGTGAAGTACACTTGCGTGTATGCTAAGTTGTGTCAGTCGTGTCCAACTCTGTGTGACCCCATGGACTTGTAGCCCGCCAAGCTCCTCTGTCCATGGGATTCTCCAGGCAAGAATAGTGAAGTGGGCAGCCATGCCCTCCTCCAGAGGATCTTCCCGACCCAGGTGTCGAACCCGGGTCCCCCGTCTACGAACATTGGCAGATGGGTTCTTCACCTTTAGCACTACCTGGGAAGCTCATAAGTAAACTTATTTCCCAGCTAATTTTAAAATAAATTCTGTGTGAGGCTAGTAATTTGATGATAAAACAGTATATTGGAATAATAGGAAACATAGATTGCATAGACAGTCACTGCCTTCACAGGTTTTCAAAGAATTTGGAAAGATAACACTTTGTTTTATTCAATATCACAGTAATCCAAGTCTATGCCCTGACCTGTAACACTGAAGAAGCTGAAGTTGAACGGTTCTATGAGGACCTTACAAAACTAACAAGGTCTATAAGACCTTATAGAACTAACACCCCAAAAAGATGTCCTTCTCATTATAGGGGACTGGAGTGCAAAAGTAGGAAGTCAAGAAGCACCTGGAGTAACAGGCACATTTGGCCTTGGAATGCGGAATGAAGCAGGGCAAGGCTAACAGAGTTTTGCCAAGAGAATGCTCTGATCATAGCAAACACCCTCTTCCAGCAACAGAAGAGAAGACTCTACACATGGACATTACCAGATAGTCAATACCGAAATCAGATTGATTATATTCTTTGCAGCCGAAGATGGAGATGCTGTATACAGTCAACAAAAACAAGATCAGGAGCTGACTGTGGCTCAGATCATGAACTCCTTATTGCCGCATTCAGACTTAAATTAAGGAAAGTAGGGAAAACCACTAGACCATTCAGGTATGACCTAAATCTAATCCCTTACGATTGTACAGTGGAAGTGACAAATAGATTTAAGGGACTAGATCTGATAGAGTGCCTAATGAACTGTGGACAGAAGTTCGTGACATTGTACAGGAGACAGGGATCAAGACCATCCCCATGGAAAAGAAATGCAAAAAAGCAAAATGGCTGTCTGAGGAAGCCTTACAAATAGCTGTGAAAAGAAGAGAAGCTAAAAGCAAAGGAGAAGAGGAAAAATATATCCATTTGAATGCAGAGTTCCAAAGAATAGCAAGAAGAGATAAGAAAGCCTTCCTCAGTGATCAATTGCAAACAAATAGAGGAAAACAACAGAATTGGAAAGACTAGAGATCTCTTCAAGAAAATTAGAGATAATAAGGGAACATTTCATGCAAAGATGGACTCAATAAAGGACAGAAATGGTATGGACCTAACAGAAGCAGAAGATATTAAGAAGAGGTAGCAAGAATACACAGAAGAAATGTACAAAAAAAATCTTCATGACCCAAATAATCACGATGGTGTGATCACTCACCTAGAGTCAGACATCCTGGAATGTGAAGTCAAGTGGGCCTTAAGAAGCATCACTAAGAACAAAGCTAGTGGAGATGATGGAATTCCAGTTGAACTGTTTCAAATCCTAAAAGATGATGCTGTGAAAGTGCTGCACTCGTTATGCCAGCAAATATGGAAAACTCAGCAGTGGCCACAGGACTGGAAAAGGTCAATTTTCATTCCAATTCCAAAGAAAGGCAATGCCAAAGAATGCTCAAACTACCGCACAATTGCGTTCATCTCACATGCTAGCAAAGTAATGTTCAAAATTCTCCAAGCTAGGCTTCAATGATACGTGAACCGCGAACTTCCTGATGTTCAAGCTGGTTTTAGAAAAGGCAGAGGAACCAGAGATCAAATTGCCAACATCCGCTGGATCATCGAAAAAGCAAGAGAGTTCCAGAAAAACATCTCTTTCTGCTTTACTGACTATGCCAAAGCCTTTGACTGTGTGGATCACAATAAACTGTGGAAAATTCTGAAAGAGATGGGAGTACCAGACCACCTGACCTGCCTCTTGACAAATCTGTATGTAGGTCAGGAAGCAACAGTTAGAACTGGACATGGAACAAGAGGGCAGTTCCAAATAGGAAAAGGAGTCCGTCAAGGCTGTATATTGTCACCCTGCTTATTTAACTTCTATGCAGAGTACCTCATGAGAAATGCTGGGCTGGAATAAGCACAAGCTGGAATCAAGATTGCCAAGAGAAATATCAATAACCCTAGATATGCAGATGACACCACCCTTATGGCAGAAAGTGAAGAGGAACTAAAGAGAAGAACTAAAGGGAAGAAGAACTCTCCTCTTTCACTTTCATCAAGGTGAAAGTGGGCTTGGCAGTGGGCTTCTGCCTTGGGGCTTGGCAGAAGCGGCAGTCATAATGTGGGAGCCTGCCAGCCTGGGACCTCAGAACTCCCCAAGGGCATTTTCATGAATATCATTTATTATACTGTTACATATCCTTTAATAATGATGACTCAAGGCAATCAAAAGAAAGTATTCAGCATTTATTTGAATTTTGACAAGGCAGGGCAAGCCGTGGTATATTCAGAAGTATCGGAATAAAACTTATTGCCAAAAGGATAAATTCTTGAACATCTATAAAAGCTTGGTAATCTAGAACAGAGCTCATGGTCCCTAAGTTTAGGAAGCCAAGGTATTCTTGTTAAAACTATTCGTGGATTTGGAATGTTCCAGAGAAAGTCACCGGCTTTAAGTGGGCCGGGAAGAGGGTCCCCTCCCCGCCTCCCGTGGTGGGGTCCCGTGGAGCACGAGGTGCAGGCAGGAGGGCCGGGGAGGGAGTAGTTGGCTCTGGCCGGAGTTGCGAGGGAAGCAGGCTCGTGGGCAGGAACCAGCTCTGCTGGTGGGTGTGGGGCGCGGAGGGGGCGGAGGTGCGGGATGCTGCGGGTGCAGGGTGCGCCGTGAAGGAGGCCCGGGCTTCTCCCCCGGAGTCTGGGAGCCCGCTGGTCACTACTGCCGAGTTGGGACCGACAGCCGGGGTGCAGCGGAGTCAGCGCTCCGCCCAGGGGGGGCGAGTCCAGAGCCGCGGCAGACTGCGGGCCTGGGGCCCCGAGGCGCTCTGCAGCTGCTCCCCAGACAGGCGGAGACCGGCTCGCGCTGTCATTGTTGCCTTGGTGAGTGCTCAGTAATTATTGGTTGGTTTGTACTTCTTTGGAGTTTTGCGAGATGATTGGATTTGCTTGAAACAAATTTTGTGCAGTTACATTGTTTTTGCTTGCAAGTAAAATGTCAGTCCTTAAGCCTGCTCATTCACTTGAGTTAGGAAGAGAAGCCAAGGGCAGGCCAGCCTGACTCGGCCCTTAAACCTCAAGTTTTCTCTCGAAATGTTAACGTAAAATCTCCATTCTGCTCCATCATATTTATTTTATGTAATTTTTAAAGAAGCTTGACTAAAGAGCGTCAGTCCGCAGTGAAGCCTCCGACCGCGTCTCTGGCTCTGCACGGTCCTGCACAGGTGGCTTCATCTGAGCTGCAAAGCGAAAGCCAGGGTCCTGTCAGCAGGTTGACAGCCCTTTGGTCCATGGTTGCATGTTCTTGCTGCAGTATTTCCATGATGTTCGGACAAATCTTCTAAACTAGCCAAGTATTATGAAGTTCTGTTAAGAAAGCAAGGTAGTACACCTTCCCTGATTGAAACTGTTTGGGAGGCAGGATCTTTAAGAGGGTAATAAGGGATGACTCGGAGAAGGCAATAGCAAGCCACTCCAGTACTCTTGCCTAGAAAATCCCATGGATGGAGGAGCCTGGTAGGCTGCAGTCCATGGGGTCGCTGGAAGTCGGATGCGACTGAGCGACTTCACTTCTTTTCGCTTTCACACAATGGAGAAGGAAATGGCAACCCACTCCAGTGTTCTTGCCTGGAGAATCCCAGGGACGGGGGAGCCTGTTGGGCTCCTGTCTATGGGGTCGCACAGAGTCGGACACGACTGAAGCGACTTAGCAGCAGCAGCAGCAGCAGCAAGGGATGACTATTAACTGAAGTGACTGGTTACGACTTTTTATTGAAAAGGGTACTTTGTATTGAAATGGATAATTAGTAACTGCAGATATTCTCATGAATGGTTAGGAATCCAAACAGATAAGTGAGAAGATGTGAGAGAGGTCAGACATAGACATTCAGGGACTTGGTTTGATGCCATTTTCAAAAAATCACTACCCTGCATATTAATGAGCACATTACCTTTTCCTGCAGTGAGACACTTTTTTTTGTTGATGAATAAAGAAATGATGAAAATCACTTTTTCCAGTCGGAGTGTAGTCAGCCCGGATTCCTACAGGCCAGAGGGAGATTCCTGTATCCCAGCCTTGAGCGTGCATCTTTCTCTTCACGGTGATTACAGCAAGCCTGTCTTTCCATGCTGGCACTGTATTCCCAGTGAATGTTCTAGAAATAGGAAACTGAAGGCAGTGGCAGTATAGGGCATTGGCTAGGTTTCATTTCTGGACTTGGAACGTTTCCCACCTTTCAAAGTGCTGGGGCCTAAAGGCAGTTCCGGAAAAAAGTATATTCTGAGGCATAGCTTATTGAATCTCTGGTGAGTATTTTTCAGTGGTAGGATAAAACTGTGATCTGCTATCATATTTGTGCTCCATGCTCCCCAATATGAAATAGTTGATTTTATTGCTAGTGTCCTTTTAGTATAAATAACTTTTCATAATTGTTTTAAACGGCATTGTCTTTTTTTGCTTGGGAAAATAAATTCTGATTTTCCTGCCCCCTTCTGTCTAAAAGATTGCTTTTGCTCTCTTCTCAGGGTCTTCTAACCTTCCCCTTACCTTTTTTTTGCCTCACTCTGTGCGGCTTGCATCGTCCTAGTTTCCTGGCCCAGGCTCGATCCCAGGGCCCAGCCGCGACGGTGCTGAGTCCTCGCCGTCTGGGTGCTCCCCACTTTGCCTGTGTCAATCAGTGACTTCTGGTGACTTTCCTAAACACAGGCTTCCCCAGGTCGAATGCAGAGGAGCGCTGTTGTTGAACAAGTTTAAAAGCATGTCCTCTGTTTTATTTTTAAGCTCTGAGTTTGAGTTTTCGTTGTTTTTCTTTTTTTCTTTTTTTTTTTTATAATTCAACAATCCAGTAAAGATTTTCTTTTTAAATCCCCCCTTTTTCTTACCTCTCTTTTTAAAGTGTGCGTTTTCCCCTAAATTTGATGCTTTATAAATATCACACAAAGAAATTCCCTTGCAGTTAAGAATAAAATCTACCCACTGAAACAGAGACAGGAGCGCCATTCCATGAGAAGCTTTGTGTAAGATTTATCCAGTGAAGGCAGATTACAAGGGGGTACTTGTCATGATCTGCAAGTCACTATGCTATTTGCAAAGCAAAATCAGTTCTGAAAAAATGATTTAATGAATTAACTGGTGGGATTTTATGTGCTCAGAAACATTACCTCCACACACTTGGCAGCAGCCTTCTAACACTCAGCAGTACCGATAAGGAACCAGATGCACTTTAAAAGTTTTCCTCTTTAACATGGAGATACCAGCATCTGCCTGCTATTCAGCACTGACAGCAAAGCCCATTCATTCATCAAGTCCTGTGATGCGGGGAGGAGTGAGAGCGCCTCGGTCCTGAAGAGCATTTTTGAGCAGATGTCTTTACTGAGTTTTGTAGGAAAAGAAGGGTTAGCCTGCGTAGGAGGCCAGGAGGGACATTCCAAGCAGAGGGGCATCTGTGAGACGTGAGCGTGTTTTGGGGTGTTGGGGCACTGCTGGTGGGTCTGGTGTGACCAGAGGGGTGGATGGCTAGAATCGAGCATGCAGAGAGGAGCCAGTAGAGGCGAGAGAGCTTTCCGCTGTGTGCTGGCGGCTTAGGTGAGGCAGCATCGTGCAGTGGTTAAGAGTGTGCCTCTGAGTTGGATCCTGGCTTTGCCACCTGCTAACCTGCTTTATGAGCTGGGACAGCTCCTTTGATAGCTGTTGTCTCTGTCAGTTGGTGCTGATAACTGTACCCACCTCCCAGGAAAATGGAGAGACTCAGTGTTCAGTGAGTGTTAGTTTCTGTTGTTCGTGGTGATGTAATTATTGTTGCTGTCATCTAAAGGTTGTGGAGGGATCATTAAAGGATATTTCACAGGGGAGGAGTTAGTGACGTTAGCATTTTAGAGAACTGTTCTTGGCAAGCAGGGTGGAAGGATGAGGTATACTGAATTGAAAAGTAAGATGGATAAGGCACATTATTGCAGTAGTCATCTGGGAGAGACAAACGAGGGCCTGACTGAAGTTGCTTGCAAGGAGAGTGGAGGGAGGAAAGGATGGATTCGAGAGATTGAGAATGGAGATTTGGCTGCTGATAAATGAGGTATGGGCAGGGTGGGGGAACCCCAGTGTGTCCAAGATAACTGGGAGGTTTTAGATTTGAGAAACAAGGGGGAAGCCAGAGAGAAAATACGTGAGGAGGAGAAACTTGAGGTGAGACGATGGTGAGTAATTTGGATTTAAATTTCATATTTGAGGGTCTTCCCTGGTGGCTCAGAGGTTAAAGCATCTGCCTCCAATGCGGGAGACCCGGGTTCGAACCCTGGGTCGGGAAGATCCCCTGGAGAAGGAAATGGCAATCCACTCCAGTATTCTTGCCTGGAGAATCCCATGGATGGATCGCAAAGAGTCGGACACGACTGAGCGACTTCACCTTCCTAGAAGAGAAGTCCAACAGCCAGTTAGGTACCAGTGTACAGTTCAGGAAAGAGATCCGAGCAGACCCTGAGATGTCAGAGTTAAGAGTGAAGTCATGGAGATGAGTGGCGGTGAGGAGCCTGACAAGCCAGAGCTGAAACCACCCACGTTTATAGAAATGCCCCGTATTTAGAGAGCTTGGTGACGGGGGCTTCCACTAGAAGGGACCCCATTTAGAGAGATTAAAAAGAGTCTAGGGAAGAGAAGGAAACAAGAATAATGGGAAGGTTACAGAAGTCAGGATGCCACGGGGTGGGCAGGGTGCTTCCGGAGGAGCATGTTCACGGAATGACGGGGAGCCGGACACGGGAGGTAAAGCTTGGAGTCGGTCCTTTCCAAAGAGACCTGGGTCCCAGGGAAGGAGAGATTCCTGTGCATCCGCAGAGTTCCCGGCCCGGACCTTGCTGGTCTGCGGCCGCGGTTCTGAACAGCCTCCCTTCTGGGAAAGCCTGGCCGTGGTTTCAGCTCCACGTGGTGTTTCGGGGCCAGCGTGACCCGGATCAAGGCGGCGTGGCTGCCGGGTCCCAGCCGTGCCGTGTTCCCTCCTCGGGTGGAAGCTGAGCCCTGGCCCTGCTCTGGGGGCCCCTTTCTCCCTGAGACGCCTGCCCCCGCGCTCCTTCCCCGGCCCTCCGGAGGCTGGGGCGCTGCCCTCCCTTTCGGTTCCTCGTCTCACTGCACAGGCCCAAAGCTGCTGCTGCCGCTGCCGCTGCCCCCTGTCGCCCGCCTGCCCGCCTGCGCTCCAGCTGCCAGTCACGCGGCGGCGCCTGTCCTTCCGCGGCCGCTCCTCGCGCCGAGCGCGGCGCCGCCCCCCGTAGCCCGCCGCTCAGCTCGCCCGGAGCCACCGGCCTGGCCGGCGTCTGCTGCACGCGCAGCCCTGCACACGCAGCCCTGCACACGCAGCCCTGCACACGCGAACCCGAGCCGCAGCGGCCGAGCGCTTGCCCAGTGCCGCGCGCACCCGGTGCAGACAGCAGTCCCGCCTGCTCTTCGGATGAGCAGACTGAGGCTTGGTTAGCCGCTTGGCCCCGCTCACACCGCGAGAGTGAACCGGCCCCCAGCCCCGCTCTCGAGCCCGGAGCCCGCGCTCCTCTCGCGCCCGGCTGCCGGCCCAGCTGAAGGGCCCTCAGCCTGGGGCCCGCGGGCCTGTGGTTTGGGTGTTGGTTTCCAATGTGTCCAGCCATCCTTCAGACCTCAGTTTGGTTTCCTGATACGGATGGGTCTGAGTGGTTGTTATCCACACGTACAGTGACTTTTTACCATAACTAATTTGCTTTCCTGAAAGGTAAGTCTTCTTTAAAAATTTAAGATCAGCATTTTAATTCTGGGCATAAGTGGCTCTCTCCAGAAGTGATCAGCCTTCTTTAAGAACAAGTAGAAATGTCCTATAGACACATTACGCACGTATATATTTGGAGTGCTTTTTCTGTGTGTGTGTTTTGAGGTGAGGAGGAAGTTTGAAGTCCTTGCCTAGAACTTTTGGTAACTCAATATACTAGTTTGATTCTGGAGCTTGGAAAAAAGTGACTGTTCACTCCACAAGCATTTATTCTTGTGGATAGTTTGTTGCCGTTTTAATCTACATTTCACAGTTTCAAGTACTAGCTTTTTTAAACATGAATCACTTGGATTTTATATGTATTGTTGATGACAAAAAAGGATGAAGGGCTCAGAATTGGTCCTTGTTACGTAGATATTCAGAGTGGACTCTGAAGGCCTGGCGTTTGCAGTGTTGGGGGGGTGTTTTTAGTATTATAGTTTTACTTTCATAATCATGTTCAGTATTATTTAAGTAAATGTAATAGAAAACAAAACTCTTCTCTTGAGGCAGCAAAGGAGAGAGTAGAAAACAATGGAAATCATGGACTTACTCTGTAGCCTCTAACCTCTGAGTTATCCATCTGTTCCGGCTTATTTTGAAATATGCCTTAATAGTGCTTTATGGGCAGAAGCTGGCAGAGTCTTTTCTGTAGAGAGCTGGGTAGGAAGTATTTAAGCTTTGCAGATCCCATAAATCTCATCTGTTGCATATTCCTGTTTTGTTATTGTTTGTTTACAACCCTTTAAAATTTTACTTTAAAAATCTAAGTAATTGTTAGCTCACCAGCCATATAGAAACAAGCCACAGGCTGGACTTGGCCCCTGGGCAGGAGTCTGCAGACCCCAGCTCTGCAGGAACCCTTTCAGTTGAGCCCTGTGACCCCCCAAAATCAATGTAAGCTCATCTTCCGTCCCACCCTCCAGAAAGGGGGGAGTTTCTTTCCACCAGACTTCAGTATGGCCCGTCTCCCCTTCCTTTCCAGGTTCACCATGTGGTCTAAGCTCCGACGACTGTTGCCTGGATTGTTGGAAACTGCCTGCTCTGCAGGTGTCTCTGCTTCCAGTCCTTGTCATTGTTCAGCTGCTGGTTTGTGTTCTACTCTTTGTGACCCCATAGACTGCAACATGGCAGGCTTCCCTGACCTGCACCGTCTCCCAGAGCTTGCTCAAACTCATGGCCGTTGAGTCAGTGATCCCATCCCACCGTCTCATCCTCTGTCATCCCCTTCTCCTTCTGCCCTCAATCTTTCCCAGCATAAGGGTCCTTTCCAATGAGTTGGCTGTTCGCATTGGAGTGTTGGAGCTTCAGCATCAGTCCTTTCAATGAATATTCAGGACTGATTTCCTTGTAGGATGGACTGGTTTGATCTTGCAGTCCAAGGGACTCTCGAGAGTCTTCTTCAGCACCACAGTTCAAAGGCATCAATTCTTTGGCTCTCAGACTTCTTTCAGTCTTCTACTGATTTATAAACTGCCCTGTACATAGTTCTTGAAGTAATGTTTTCTGGAAATACAGTGATACTGTGTCATCTTTTTACTCAGGGTACATTAATCTCTTGTTGTGTGACACTGAAACTCTTCCTTCTTCCCTCTCTTTGAAAAGTTAGGAGCGTCCCATACTCAAGAACCAGCCATATAATCTATCTGATTCATTTCCGATGTGAAGCCACAGTTTATAAAGCAGATTATATACTGTGATTGCTTTCTGGACACACCTAAAATTGTTGATCATAATGTATTTTGTTGAAGTAAATTGTTAAAAGTAAATTCCAAGTTTATAAGACTTAAGGTAATATTCTGAGGCTATTAACAACGGTAAATATAGAGTCAGTCCTGGGCTTTATGGATAGATCAGCTTCTTTAGCTTCACAGCAAACCAGTGAGGAGGGTCCCCCTTTACAGGCAGGGCACTGAGACATCGTGGAAGTGAGGGGCAATGTTAGAGTTTACAGCTCGGCTCTAGTGCCAGAATCCGTAGTTTTGAACCACTGTGCTATAGCGTTTCCTCAATGAATTAATTGTTAAAAGAAAGACTTTGAACCTAGTAGAGGAAAGGAAGGAATCATTCAAACATAGCTTTAACCTTCATCTCTTTCCCTGCCAAGGTCCCAGCTCTCTTTATATTTTGTTGTTTTGCCAGATAGTTTGTGAACTTGGCTGAACTTCATAGATGGAAGTATTTGAACGTTTGAAATAGGGAAGAGTTGAAGGTTATCAGAACAGAAAAGAGTACAGCTCTTTTCCTGGAGCACAGTCAGGTGCATGTGGATAGAATGTGCCAGAGACTCTAGCCGTAGGCAGGGAGAAGAGAAAGCATTTGAACGTGATTATTCATTGTGAAAATTTGTTAAAAACATCAACAAAGCCCTGTTTTGGTCAGCCATCTGCTGGAAGATAGAAATGAACTTGTTAAGAATTCGCAGTTATTTCAGAAAACTGTTGATTACTGTTTTGTTTGTGGATTGCATATTGTCATCTGGATTGTTAATTGCTTGGGAAGAGAGATTTCTATTTTCTGTTTCTTTGGCAGTCTAAGTCCAAATTGCTGTTTCTTAGAATTCTGTGTATGCGTGGGTGTTCCATGAATGTTGACCAAGTAAGGTACAGATATGCGATCTTATTGGACAATAGTTAGCTTTGATCTTCACCTATTTGTTTCAGTTAAATCCTCAGATACTCAAGATTTTTTAAATAAACAATGCAACCCCATTGACTGCAGCATGCCAGCTTCCCTGTCCTTTACCGTCTCCTGGAGTTTGCTCAGACTCATGTCCATTGAGTCAGTGATGCCATCCAACCATCTCATCCTCTGTCCCCCTCTTCTCCTGCCCTTAATCTTTCCCAGAATTAAGGTCTTTTCCAGTGAGTCAGTTCTTCGCATCAGGTGGCCAAAGCATTGGAGCGTCAGCCAGCATCAGTCCTTCCAGTGAATTTTCGGGGTTGATTTCCTTGAGGATGGACTGGTTTGATCTCCTTGCAGTCCAAGGGACTCTCAAAAGTCTTCTCCAACACCACAGTTTGAAAGCATCACTTCTTTGGTGCTCAGCCTCTCAAATCCATACATGACTACTGGAAAAACCACAGCTTTGACTATATAGACATTTGTCAACAAAGGTCTCTATATATACTTACTGTCAAATAAGAAACTCACTTTGCTGAATGCTTTCTGTGATGCTATATTGTCATCTGGATTGTTAATTGCTTGGGAAGAGAGATTTCTATTTTCTGTTTCTTTGGCAGTCTAAGTCCAAATTGCTGTTTCTTAGAATTCTGTGTATGCGTGGGTGTTCCATGAATGTTGACCAAGTAAGGTACAGATATGCGATCTTATTGGACAATAGTTAGCTTTGATCTTCACCTGTTTGTTTCAGTTAAATCCTCAGATACTCAAGATTTTTTAAATAAACAATGCAACCCCATTGACTGCAGCATGCCAGCTTCCCTGTCCTTTACCATCTCCTGGAGTTTGCTCAGACTCATGTCCATTGAGTCAGTGATGCCATCCAACCATCTCATTCTCTGTCCCCCTCTTCTCCTGCCCTTAATCTTTCCCAGAATTAAGGTCTTTTCCAGTGAGTCAGTTCTTCGCATCAGGTGGCCAAAGCATTGGAGCGTCAGCCAGCATCAGTCCTTCCAGTGAATTTTCGGGGTTGATTTCCTTGAGGATGGACTGGTTTGATCTCCTTGCAGTCCAAGGGACTCTCAAAAGTCTTCTCCAACACCACAGTTTGAAAGCATCACTTCTTTGGTGCTCAGCCTCTCAAATCCATACATGACTACTGGAAAAACCACAGCTTTGACTATATAGACATTTGTCAACAAAGGTCTCTATATATACTTACTGTCAAATAAGAAACTCACTTTGCTGAATGCTTTCTGTGATGCCTGAGATTGTGAAGACATTACACGTGTCTTTCACTCTCATAACGATCTGATTTGATGTAATTTTCATTTTTCAGCTAAGGAGACTGCATGCAGAGAGGTTAGGCGTTCTTATGACCTGGGCGGGTTGCTTTGAGTTTATACTGTGTGCCAGCGTTGTTCTGGGTGCTGCACTGGCAAAGACACCGAGGCAGCGAAGAGCAGCGGGCTCTCTGCACTGGGGAGCTGTTGGGGAACCTGCCGGAAGCTGCAGAGCCCCTGAGGACAGAGCTGGGCCTTGGCCCGGAGCAGCAGGGCCCCACGGCACTCGCTCTCCAGGGCTCGTCTCTATGCCCGTGTGTGTGGGCTGTGCTCAGTCGCTTCAGGCGTGTCCGACTCTTCGCAGCCCTCTGCACTGTAGCCCGCCAGGCTCCTCCGTCCATGGGATTCTCCAGTGCCCGGAGCAGCAGGGCCCCACGGCACTCGCTCTCCAGGGCTCGTCTCTATGCCCGTGTGTGTGGGCTGTGCTCAGTCGCTTCAGGCGTGTCCGACTCTTCGCAGCCCTCTGCACTGTAGCCCGCCAGGCTCCTCCGTCCATGGGATTCTCCAGGCAAGAACACTGGAGTGGGGTGCCATGCCGTCCTTCAGGGGATCTTCCCGACCCAGGGACTGAACCTGCTTCTCTTAAATCTCCTGACTTGGCAGGCTGGTTCTTCACCACTAGCACCACCTGGGAAGCCCAATGTCTACCTTACTTATGGTGTAAGATAAAGTTCAGTTCTTTTTTTTCCCTTCATCTGTATGGATAGCTTGGATCCATATTGTTTTAAGTTTCAAATCAGAAGGAATAAAATATTTCAAACTGTTTTATCTAATTCAGTCACCTCCACCAATACTTTTAAATGACTTTAAATGCTCTTAATTGAAATTGATTGTTCTGTTTCTGAGGTAGTATCCAGAATTGGTGTAGTATCCGGAACTGGTGTCGTGTCCGGTACACAAGAAATATCCTCCAACTGTGAGGTCGTCACTGGGGTGTGCGTGTATAGTCAGGTGGAGGATTGGTCAACTGTGAGGTCGTCACTAGGGTGTGCGTGTATAGTCAGGTGGAGGATTGGTAAATAAAATTTTTGGTAGCCTCTCAGGAAAACCAGTGATTTCCATTATCTGATTCCTCTCTATTTTAATTCTTCTAGACTGATACATTGTGATTCTGAAAAGAATACATTGATAGATTCATAAGGAAAGGAGAGTGTTCTCCCTGGTATTTCTTGCTTATATTTTTTCTTTTCTCCTGCTGTCCTCATTTTTACGCTTAAGGCAAAGCAGCGCTTGTAGGGGTGGCCTGGAGCAAGTGTCTCACACCCCGTGTTGCTGCTTCAGTTCAGTTCAGTCACTCAGTCGTGTCCAACTCTTTGCGACCCCATGAATTGCAGCACGTCAGGCCTCCCTGTTCATCACCATCTCCCGGAGTTCACCCAGACTCACGCCCATCGAGTCCGTGATGCCATCCAGCCATCTCATCCTGGGTCGTCCCCTTCTCCTCCTGCCCCCAATCCCTCCCAGCATCAGGGTCTTTTCCGATGAGTCAGCTCTCCGCATGAGGTGGCCAGAGCACTGCTGTTACTGCTTAGTTGTTCCTGTTGTTGTTGTTTGTATTTTAGCCCTAAGAGTTTGAGAAAACCTTTTTCTTCCGAAAGGTAAATAATACTTCCAAGGCAAATATTTTGTAGGAAAATGGAAAGATTGTAAATGAGACTTTTGTAGAGCATTGTATATATTATGCGTACACTACTTCTCTCAGTGAAGTGAGTGAAAGTCGCTCAATTGTGTCCAACTCTTTGCGTCGACCCCACGGGCTATACAGTCCTTGGGATTCTCCAGGCCAGACTCCTGGAGTGGGTAGACCGTTCCCTCTCCAGGGGATCTTCCCAGGTCTCCCGCACTGCAGGCGGATTCTTTACTAACTGGGCCATCAGGGAAGCCCAGAAATCCCGGAGTGGGTGGCCCACCCCTTCTCCAGCGGACCTTCCTGACCCGGGAACCAAGCCGAGGTCTCCTGCGTTGCAGGTGCTTCTTTACCAGCTGAGCCACCAGGGGAGCCCACTTCTCTCAGTAGTTGGACTATCTAAATATTGTTTGCAATGCTGAAATGTTATCTTTGAGGATCAGTTTAACATCTGTTTTGAAATCCATAATTCCCTATCTATCTAAACAGGACTTTGCCTTCAGATCTTAGTATGAGATTAAATTCTTTGAATCTAAAGCCCTTAAGTATAGTTTTATTTTCCCCATAAATTTGTTTGGGATTATATGAGCTGAAGTGTTGTCTAAAGGGAAGATAAGAGAGTCAGAAGCTGTTTGAGGAAACCCCCCAAAAATAAAATCTTGAGGTGAATACTTAATTCATTATGAATTTAAATTTGTATGTTACTTATCCAAACGTTATCAACTTTTAGTTTAAATCTACTTTTACGACTTATACTCTTACCCCCTTTCATAATAAAATCTTCTGGTTTAGTGCATGGTGAATATATTAATTGTGCTTTTTTTTTTTTTTTTTTTAATTATGAGTCATTAAGTGGCTCAGAGGTTAAAGCGTCTCCCTCCAATGCGGGAGACCTGGGTTCGATCCCTGGGTTGGGAAGATCCCCTGGAGAAGGAAATGGCAACCCACTCCAGTATTCTTGCCTGGAGAATCCCATGGATGGAGGAGCCTGCTAGACTACAGTCCACAGGGTCGCAAAGAGTCGGACACAACTGAGCGACTTCACCTTACCTAAGGATTATTATAGTATGCAGTCATTACATTTTCTTCTTTAATATGAAATGAAAACTCTCATCTTTTAACATAGTTATTGGTAAAATGTATAGGGCTTACCCAGTGGCTCAGGGATCCAGCTGCAAAGCAGGAGTCACAGGGGACGTGGGTTTGATCCCTGAGTCAGGAGGATGCCCTGGAGAAGGACATGACAACCCACTCCAGTATTCTTGCCTGAAAAATTCCATGGACTGAGGAGCCTGGCGGGCCACGATCCATGGGGTCACGAAGAGTCAGACAGCTGAGCGTGTATGCATGTGTGCCTGTGCGCGCGCACACACCACTCTCTCTCAGTGGTGAAGGAGAGTTCTTATAAACATCGATCTCAGTTTGTCTGCAAAGTTCTGTTTTCCATTAATTCTGTTTACTCTAAATCTAAAGGGCATAAAATTAAGAAACTAGGTTAAAATTTTAAGAAGATTTTAATTGTGTCTATTGAGCATTTGCTTTAAGGCTTATGGTCTTGGGAGGAGAAGCGTGGACAGGAAGGCCGCGGTGTGTACTCACCTGGGTACTTTAGCTCTTATACCATGTGAGTGCGCACAGGCTGAAACAGAGCTGAGGCGTTTGTACCTGTGGATGATTCGGAGGGGAGCGTTTGGACACAGTTGGTTCAGGTGTGTTGCAGAACTCTGCTGCTGTGTGGAGGGGGCTGGGGGCTCCAGGCTGGCAGGAGGGCGCGCCCGGGCACGGCCGCCGCGCGCGCGCCTCGGGGCTGGGCACGTCCTCAGGGTTGCAGAAGCTTCCTCTGCCCGCGACCCTGCGAGCTGCCTGGCTCCTGAGAGAGAAGGTACAGACAGGCGGAGGCTGAGGAGGAAGGACCGAGGGAAGGAAGAACATTCGTTCTTCTGATCTTGGTAGAAAACAGGTAGTCATGACTCAAAAGTGACTGAGCTGCCGTAAAGGATCGGCTGGCAACAGCGATGACTACGGAAAAGGGAGGTTCTTTTTATTTAGTATAAGAAATTTTGTCATAAACGTAATCTCTCAGAAAGTTTTATGCTTGATTTTCTTTGTTCACTGTAGTGTATAATTTTGTATCCATAGCTAGTAATTTAGTTTTCTTTGCTCCTAAAAACGCAAAGGATTTAAATTTAGTATTGTTTGTGTGAAGGACAAGTTTTGTAAATGTAAATCTGCTCTGCTTTCTGAATAGTCTGTTGGCTAAATTGTTCTTCCTTAGCTTATTTTGCCTTTATAGCTTAGGTAATTGAGGCAATGTCTTTTGTATTTGGTTTATTATTGGAAAAGACCATTTATAAGTTGAATTTTTCTCCTCATGAGAAGTGTTTTCATATTTCTTATCTCCAGTTAGTTCAGTTAATTTGTTTAGACTTTTACTGAATGCCCACTGTGTGTTTGTCATTGGTCAAGGTCATCTGAGAATACAAAGGTAAAAAGCAAGACTCTTGCTCCTGAACTAACAGAAGACAGAGAGGTTAATACATTTTATATGAATCGTACGCTAAGTATGACGTATGTATAAAGTATTATGGGACGACAGATGAGGGAGAAGTTAACTCAGTAGGAAAAGGCAGAGATATGGGGTGGTTTTAAGCAGGGCCTTGAAGGATGGCTAAGAATTGGTTTTCCGACTTAAATACAGACTTTAAGAGAAAATGTGTTACATTATGTAGACTTATATAGGCTGAACTCCATTGCACCAAGTGTAACACATTTCAGTAACTCATCTCCCCTCAGATTTCCAAGTTCCTGTCAGCACTTTTCTTAGATTAAAAAAATAAAAACGTTCAAATAATTCTCAGAAAGACTTCCATAAGAGATTTGAGCAGGCTTGAGACAGTTCTAAAAAATGTAATTATTATAGTGATCCATACTTTTGATATAATTTTAAGAAATCTATGCTTTTCCTGAAAATAAGTTAGTTCATTTTCAGATTTTTGTTAGCTCTCTGTGTGTGTGCCTGTTCTCTTGCCATTCTGCTGACTCAGGACTTTTTTTGTCGTAGCTGTCAGATTGCATCTGAGCTGATGAAGCATAATGTGTAGACTCATCCTACTACATGATATAATTTTATATTTTTACTCATTGGTAGTTAGTGAATTAATCATGTTAGTGTTAAGTACTAACAGTTCAGTTCAGTTGCTCAGTCGTGGCTGACTCTTCGCGACCCCATGAATCGCAGACTCCAGGCCTCCCTGTCCATCACCATCTCTCGGAGTTCACTCAGACTCACGTCCATCGAGTCCGTGATGCCATCCAGCCATCTCATCCTCGGTCGTCCCCTTCTCCTCCTGCCCCCAATCCCTCCCAGCATCATAGTCTTTTCCAATGAGTCAACTCTTCGCATGAGGTGGCCAAAGTACTGGAGTTTCAGCTTTAGCATCATTCCTTCCAAAGAAATCCCAGGGCTGATCTCCTTCAGAATGGACTGGTTGGATCTCCTTG
>SJYT01084216.1:131820-143880 GCA_006410635.1 Cephalophus harveyi | reverse complement strand
ATTAATCATATTGGCAAATTATAAAAATAATAACAAAGTTTGCAAAGAATAAGCAGAGGGGAAAAGGGATATGGAGAAGAAAGAAAATGTTACTGAGAAACCAATATTTTCATATTCTTTGGTGAGAATGTAAATTGGGACAATCACTCTGAAGAGTAGCACATATTTCACTTTATATACTACATAATTTCACTTTAACAAAACACTACAGAAATTCTCATCTGTGCATAAGAAGTCCTCTAAAGATTTTACTATAGCCTGGTATTTCATAGTAAATAACTGGAAACAACCTAAACATCTATCAGTGGGATAACAGATCCACTGAATTTTCACCAAGTGCACTATGATACAGTAATTGAAATGAACTGGCTAGACTAATATACTTATCAATATAGATGAATCCCAGAAAAGACATTGCAAATAGCTACTATGGCTACACTGCTCCATAGTTACTGAATATCCTGTACCTTAAAAATAATGATGAGTGAAAAAACCAAGTTGTGGAATCCAACCAGTCCATTCTGAAGATCAACCCTGGGATTTCTTTGGAAGGAATGATGCTAAGGCTGAAACTCCAGTACTTTGGCCACCTCATGCGAGTAGTTGACTCATTGGAAAAGACTCTGATGCTGGGAGGGATTGGGGGCAGGAGGAGAAGGGGACAACCGAGGATGAGATGGCTGGATGGCATCACGGACTCGATGGACGTGAGTCTGAGTGAACTCCGAGAGATGGTGATGAACAGGGAGGCCTGGCGTGCTGTGATTCATGGGGTCGCAAAGAGTCGGACACGACTGAGCGACTGAAGTGAATTGAACTGGAATACATAAAATACGATAGGATTTAATAAAGCTTAGTAGCATGGAAAAACTATTACTATATAACTAAGCAGTGAAAGTATTTTTAAAAGCCCATGGTAAGGACACACAACTTCAGAATAGGACTTACTTGGGGCATGTGATGAAGAGGGGGCTTTGACTGCACTGTTTAGTTTTTAAAAATCTGAAACAGAATATGATAAGGTTTAAGATTTGTTAAAGCAGGGTGGTGATAACAAGCACTCAGTTTGTCATTCTCAATATATTTTGTTTGAAATATTTCATTTAAAAATTTCAGGAAACCAAACAGGGACTCTGTGTCAACCTAGAGGGTTGTGATGGGGAGGGAGATGGGTGGGAGCTTCAAAAGGGTATATACCTATGGCTGATTCATGTTGAGGTTTGAGAGGTAACAGCAAAATTCTATAAAGCAATTATCCTTCAATAAAAAATAAATTAATTAAAAAAATTTAGATGGTTTACTTTCCAGGAGAACCAGAGGGCAGAAGAGATTCAGCTCTTAAGGGTCACACCCAAAATCTCACATACTCTGAGATCCTGGGAAGAAGCAATAATGTGAAAAGAGCCTGGATCAGATGCTCCTGCTGATCCTGCAGAGGCCCTGGGAGAGGCAGGAGGCAACTATAGCTCATCCTGGGGTCACACACGCTGGCAATAACTATTTTGGGGAGCTCATTCTGTCAGGAGGATACTGGTGCTGGAGTGTACCATTTTGGAATCTTCCCTCTAGCTTATCAGGGATGGAACTGGGCCCACCCACCAGCCTGTCACCATCAATACTGGGATGCTTACGGTCAAGCAGCTAACCAGATGGCAAACACAGACCCACCCACCAGCAGGCCTTAGGACCCCTTCAGCACCTAGCCACCCTCAGACATAGGCCACCCACCAGTGCACCAGCACCAGTCCAGGGACTCTGAGGGCTTACAGTCAGCCATAGAGACCCAGCTCACCTACCAGTGAGTGGGCAGACACCAACTCTGAGACCCCAGGTTCCTGCAGCCAGAGACACCAGGACCCAGCTCTGGCTATCAGCAGACGGGCATTAGCCCCACGACATCAAGGGTCCTGGCTGCACCGACCAGTGGATGGGAACTAACCCTGGGATATCCTGCACCCTGGTTGTGCCCACCAGTGAGAAGATACCAGTCTTAGGACCACCACAGCCTCACAGCCTACCACTGTCAGACCCACCACATGCACCAGAGGCTGAACTAACTCTGGGACCTGCTGGGCCCCAGCATCATGCACCAGAGAAGTAGACATCAGCTTCAGGATTCCCCAGGGCCCTGAAGTCAAAAACCGTGGGACCTGGCTCTGCACACAGATTGGCACTAGCCCCAGGAAGACTGGGACACAACCTCACCTACCAGCAGGCCAACAGCTGCATTGAGACACTGTGGGCCCTTCAGTCAGCTACTCCAGGATCCAGCCCACTCATCAGCTGACCAACACCAGATTTGGGACACTCCAGACCCTTCAATGGATGAATGGATAAAGAAGATGTGGTATGTATACAAACACACACACACACACAAAACAGAATATTACTTCAGCTCAGTTCAGTCGCTCAGTCGTGTCCGACTCTTTGTGACCCCATGAATCACAGCACGCCAGGCCTCCCAGTCCATCACCAACTCCCGGAGTTCACTCAGACTCACGTCCATTGAGTCTGTGATGCCATCCAGCCATCTCATCCTCGGTTGTCCCCTTCTCCTCCTGCCCCCAATCCCTCCCAGCATCAGAGTCTTTTCCAATGAGTCAACTCTTTGCATGAAGTGGCCAAAGTACTGGAGTTTCAGCTTTAGCATCATTTCTTCCAAAGAAATCCCAGGGCTGATCTCCTTCAGAATGGACTGGTTGGATCTCCTTGCAGTCCAAGGGACTCTCAGGAGTCTTCTCCAACACCACAGTTCAAAAGCATCAATTCTTCGGCACTCAGCCTTCTTCACAGTCCCACTCTCACATCCATACATGACCACAGGAAAAACCATACCCTTGACTAGACGGACCTTAGTCAATGAAATCTGACCTAGAGGGTATTATGCTATAGTTCAGTTCAGACACTCAGTCGTGTCCAACTCTTTTCGACCCCATGGACTGCAGCACGCCAGGCTTCCCTGTCCATCACCAACTCCAGGAGCCTACTCAAACTCATGTCCCTTGAATCAGTGATGCCATCCAACCATCTCATCCTGTCATCCCCTCTTCCTCCTGCCTTCAATCTTTCCCAACATCAGGGTCTTTTCAAATGAGTCCGATCTTCCCATCAGGTGGCCAAAGTACTGTAGTTCCAGCTTCAGCATCAGTCCTTCCAATGAATATTCAGGGCTGATTTCCTTTAGGATGGACTGATTGGATCTCCTTGCTGTCCAAGGAACTCTCAAGAGTCTTCTCCAACATCACAATTCAAAAGCATCAATTATTATTATGCTACGTGAAATTTAAAAAACAAAACAAATGAACAAATATAACAATACAGAAATATAAATACAGAGAACAGATGGTTGCCAGAGGGGAATGAGTGGTCGGAAGAGAGAGAGAGAGATGAGGGTAAGTTTAAAAGAGGCAAACTTCCAGCTGCAAGACAAATGAGTCATAGCTATGAAATGTACAGTGTGGGAAATATAGCCAATAATTATATAATAGCTTTAAATGGTGACAGATGCTAAGTAAACTTATCATGATGATCATTTTGAAATATACAGAAATATGAAATCAGTATGTTTGTTGTACAACAGGAACAAACAGTATTGTGGGTGAACTATACTTCAAAATAAACTAACTCATATAAAAAGACACCAGATTTACGGCTACCAGAGATTGGCAGGATGGTGTTGGGGGGACTGGATGAAGGCAGTCAAAAGGTACGATAATAAGTACTTATATAAGATAAATAAGTTCTAGGGATGTATGGTACAACAAAATAAATTAACATTGATATATGTTATACATGGAAACTCTTAAGAGTAAACCAATCCTGAGTCCTCATCACAAGAAAAAATTTTATTTAATTTTGCATCTATATGAAGTATGGATAATCACCAAATTCACTGTAGTAATCATTTCATGATGCATGTAAGTCTAATCATTATGCTGTATGCCTTAAACTTATACAGTGCTATATGTCCATTATATCTCAATAAAACTGAAAGAAAATATAGAAAAAAATAAAATGAAAATTAAAAATATTGGTAAATTAAAACCAGTTACAAATAATTTCATTAACTGCTGCTAGGTAGGAAGAGGTGAATCGATTGGAAAGGAGCACAAGGAAACTTTCATAGGTGATGGAAATGAAACACTTAGGAATCTTTAGGGGTACAAAATTTGCCACCCCAAAATGTTTCTCTTTGGCATGAGGATTAATTTTGGCTGATTATTTATAAACAACAGAAGACTCTGGAAGACTTTCTTCATACCTATCCTGAAACTACCTAAAGAATATAGATTAAGGGCCTGTTCCTGGAATAGAGCTATCACCAGAAATACCTGCAAATAATATGGACTAGCTGTGATGGGAGGAAATTCAGCAAGACCCAGAGATAAAGAGTCTACTCCCCCAGGTTGTCTGCATTTACATACCAAATGTTTGCTTTTCCATTTCCATGTGAATTGCCTTCCTTCCCTGTGAGGTCCCAAACCACTACCCCCAACAACCTCTTTTGTCTTTAGCTAAAGATGGTATTCAAAGTGAAGGCTTCAGCCATTTTGACTCAATATTCCTGGCTCTGTCTCAAGTACACATATTCTTGAACTTTTGTTTGATTTTCTGTTACTCTCCTATAAATCAATCATTTCAATTTAATTATTAGACAGGTCAGAAGAATCTATAAGGATAGAGAAAATTTTCTTCCCAACAATACATTTTAATATATGCTAAAGTGAGATTATATGAGCTTTTATTTTTTTTCAATCTTACTTTACTTGTTTTAAAAAAGAAGAGGTATCACACTGCCTGATTTCAAGGATTATTATAAATTTGAGGACACTTGGACATCTTTATGACATTGAGTCTTCAGGTCCATGACCATCTTATTTTCCATTTACTTAGGTCTCCTTTAATTTCTTTCAGCAATACTTTGTAGTTTTAGTGTACATGTCTCTCACTTCTTTTATTTTCCACATTTTCTTTCTCCTCCCCTGCCTCCCTCTTTCTTTCCCTCTCCATCTCTTCTCCTGTCTTTCCTTTCTTCATTCAGTCAAAATAAACTGTAATGAATGAAAAGAAGAAGCTGTGGTTTCCAAGGGAGAGGGAATGGGAGAGGGAAGGACTGGGAGCTTGGTGTTAGCAGATGCAAGCTATTATATATAAAATGAATGAACGACAAGGTCCTACAGCACAGGACAGAGAACTATATTCAATAACCTGTGACAAACCACAATGGAAAAGAATATGAAAAAGAACGTTAATATATATGTAATTGAGTCACTTTGCTCTATAGCAGAAATTAATACAACTAGAAAACAACTATACTTCCATAGAATAAATCAACCATATGTCAATAAAATAAATTTTGAAAAATCACCTGTAATGCCCTATGTGGTCACTTGGCTCTACTCAGGGTCAAATGCCCTCACTGTCTGTTAAGCCAATTCATAACCACTGTGACGATGACCATCCAGTGGGCGCTTGAGAACCAGTCCTCCCAGTGCATCTGGGGGGTGCAGTTTCAGTGTAGGCCCCTGCCCTGTTGTGGAAACAAGAGAGGCCAAGCCATCTTCCCGGACTCAGCTGGTATACTTTCTCCATAGATCAGTATGTCATCTGCAAATAAAAAGTTTGAATTTTCCTTTTCAAAAAAAAATAAAATAAAAAAGAAGAGAAATAAAATGACACTGAAGGACTTGCTGAATTTCAGATGCTGTTTCAAAATGACATCTTAAAGTCTTTTTGGATGAAAAAGCATTAGTGTATAAAACATATTTTTATCACATATTAAAGTTTTCAACTACAAATTGGCACTTGCTATCTACAAGGATTAAATCACGTGCTGGTGAAGCTGCTGACTTTCAACACCCCCTGAAAGGAGTTCAGTGTGGAGAGCAGAAATGAGGACAGGACTGAGTGACTGAACTGAACTGTGCTGGCTTCCGGGCGGGGCAAGGGTGTGGAGACTGGTAGGACAGGTCTTCAGATAGGTATTTTCAGGAGCCAATTTTATGAGCCTAATTCTTGTATCTCCTAATATCTAGCAAAGCACTAAAATCCTTCATGGTGACACAACTGTTCCTTGTGACTAATGAAAGCTTCACGAGACTAGCAGAAATCTAGAAAAACATGTACTAGATAGCATGTACTCGCCCTTCACCAAAATCACATATATACTGTCTGTCCCCTGACCTCTTCCCTCTCCCAGAGCAGTCTCTCAGAGTTCCTTGAGGTGCTATCTCCTGGGCTGCAGTCCTCATTCTACTCCAAATAAAAACTTAACTCACAGCTCTTACATTCTGCATTTTTTTAAGTCTACAAAGTACTGACGCCATAGAGTGAAGAATGAGGATAATTACTTCCACAACTCCTCACAGAAGGACAAATTTCTGTGGCTCATGCATTTCTATTTTCTTTTATAACACATTTTGTTGTGTAATCTTAACTCCCTCAGTTTTTCCTCTACTTACCATGGATTCAATGTTTACCACCAGCCCTTTTATAACAATTAATTCTATTCCTATTGTTGACAAAAAAATCAACAGTCAATCTATGAAGGAAAAGGAAAATTTTATTCAAGTCAAATTGAGGAGTATATATAACCCAGTAACAGCCTCTCAGAAAGCTCAGAGAACTGTTCCACACATAAGAGGTCAAAACTTTTGGGACAGAAAGGTGTACATTAAATGACATACATAGTTTGCACAATTCAGATCTCTAAGTGGTGGACATTGTGACTCCATACAAGATTAAGAAGGAATGTTATCTTTTAAAGAGTTGCCTGGTTGATGCTAGGAGAATGTTGCTCCTTATGATTGAACAGGTATTTCTGCTGATAGAGAGCTTTGGTCGATGCATTATGCAGATACACAATGCACAGTAGATGCGAGAGAGGAGGCCAGACAACAGAGAAGAAGTTTTAGTTTTAAATATTCCTTGACTTGCCTTAGAATATGAATTTTTGTATCTTTACTTCTTGATTGACTATATTTCACTGTTAAATACCTTTTTCAAGAAAGGTTCATGGATGCTAATTTCATGAATAATTTTATATTTGATTATTTCTATTGCCTTAATACTTGAAAGACAGCTTTTCTCTTTTGAATGATATGGTAACAAATTTGGTGACATTTTTAAAGATGAATTCCAGTCACTAAGGTGAACTTAGAGTTCTATGGGAAACTGCCCTTCACACAACTGAAAGTAGAAAATGAAAGTGAAAGTCGCTCAGTCCTGTCAGATTCTTTGCGACCCCATGGACTATACAGTCCATGGAATTCTCCAGGGCAGAATACTAGAGTGGGTAGCCTTTTCCTTCTCCAGAGGATCTTCCCAACCCAGGGATCCATGTCTCCCGCATTATAGGCAAAAATGCTGGATAAAACAGAACATATTGATAAAAGATCAAAGAGAAAAAAATAAATTCCTCAGATACCAGAGACAAAGACAGAACTCAAAGCCACTGATATGAAGTCTAGGTAAGAAGTGTAGTCTCCAGAAAGTAGAAGAGCTTGGGGCAAGGTTACCTGAGTGGAAGGTCTTACGGGTCAGACAGTGACAATTCACAGTTTCACAGCCAACATATAAAAGTACCCCTCTCTTACCATTGCCAATACTAGTTGTCTATTTAGTTTTATTCCAATCTAGCAGGCAAGAAAGTATTGCACTTAAAACGTAATTTGCATTTCCTTCAGTATATTTTCTATACTTATTATTGATTTGGACAGGCACTTCCATGGAATTATCTACTCATATCTTTTACCCATTAATCGACTATTTTTCTTGCAAACTCTTTGAAACAGCAGAGATAGAAACCCTTTACCTTTTGTGTGCAACACAAATTAGTTTTCTTTCAAATTCTGTTTAAGTTGTATTTTACCATAAAAATTATTTTGGAACTTAAATTTATCTTTGAAAAGGATTCAAGTTCTGCGTTAGCTGGGGTCTGTAATTTTCACAAGTGAAAAAAGCTGAATTTTCAGATATATTAAAAAATTCAAAGTCTTCATATCTTCATCAACTCTTCTACTTCATGCACACATAGCCTAAACTTAACAAGTTTAATATCAACAATCATCTGGATTGGATCCTCTCCTCAGTTTTATCCAAGTTTGTTTTTTCTTCATGGCTCAATTTGCTAGAAACCAAGGACTCTGGGGCAGACGAAGCAGACTTCTGACTAAAGAATATTACCTACCATAGAAGAAGGTCATCTCATAATGATAAAAGGGTTGAGAAAGACTTAACAATGACAAAAGGCTCAAAACAAATTAAGCAAAAATTAACAGAACTTCAAGAAGAAATGGACTGACTGCAATTATGTAGAGATTTCAATATATTTCTCTCTATAATTGATACAAAAAGTGGATAGAAAATCAGTAAACATATAGATTGAACAACTCAATCAACTAACTTGACCTGGCTGATATTTCTGCAATGCTTCAGCCAACAGCAGAACACATATCCTTTTTGGGTACATACTGAGCGTTTTTAAGATAGATCATAAGCAGGACTATAAAACAAAATTTAAAAGAATGCAAATAACATAAAGTATATTCTTTGACTATAATAGAGTTAAAATAGGTAATAATCCAGAAAGATCTCTGGAATATCTCTCAAATATATGCAAGCTAAACAGCACACTCATGGATCAAAGAAGAAATCAATGCAGAAATTAGAAGTAGTTTAAATATAATAAAAATTAAAGCAAATCAAAATTTATGGGGTGCAAGCAAAGATGTACATAGGAGAAAATAGCATAAAACCTCTATATGAAGTCTTAACTCAGTGACCTGACCTTAAGAAACTATCAAAAGGGCAAATTAAGCTAAAGGTAAGTAGGAGGCAAAGTTCAGCATAAAAACAAACAAAAAATCAATGAAACTGATAACATAAAATAATAAAGAAAATCAATGAAACCAAAATGTAGATCTTTGGGAAGATCAATGAAATCAATAAACCTCTGGCCAGGCTGATTAGAAAGCAGAGAAAATGAGAGAAAGCAGGACAGCATTATCACAAATTAGAAAGGTGACATCACCCTATTATATACATATAAAAAAATGATAAGTGAATTTTAAGAACAAGTTCCTGTCAATAAACTCAACGACTGAGATGAATGGTCATATTCTTTAAAACATGCACACTATCAAGGCTCATTCAAATATAAGTATATAACCTAAAGATATACATTAAACGTTAAAAATCTTCCCCAAAAGAAAACATCAGGCTAAGATGAATTCACTGGTGAATTCTACCAAATATGTAAGGATGAAATAATATGGATTCTACAAACATTATTTCAGAAAATTAAAGAGGTATTTCATCCCAACTCATTTTAATGAATTAGGCCTCAATCATGTTGATACTAAAACCTCACAAAGACATAAGAAAAATATAAAGGAATCTCCCTCATGAAAGTAAATGCAACAATTAACAAAATTTGAGCAAATCTAATCTAACAACATCTTGACAAAGTAAGGTTTATCCCAGAAACTCAGACACGTTTCATAATTTAAAATCAATGTAGTTAAATACATTGAATTCCAAAAGAAAAACTACATAATCATCTCAATGAACATAAAAATAGCACTTGACTAAATTCCAAGCTCATTCAGTACTTTAAAACTCAAAAATCTAAGAATGAAAAGAAACTGATTTAACCTAATAAAGGATATCTACAAAACAAAAACCTACAGCTACTAATATCCTTAAGGTGAAAGACTAAATGCTTGCTCCTAAAGGGAATAAGACAAAAATGCCCATTCCTACCACTTCTATTCAATACTGTATTGGAAGTTCTAGACAGTATATAAAGGGAAAAAAACTAAAGAAAATTAGATTAGAAAAGAAGTAAATTGTACTTATCTTCAAGTGAAATAATCTTATAAGTAGCAAGTCCTAAGGAATCCATAATAAAACAAAAAAACTAACAAAAAAGATTAGGAAGCAATAGATTACAGGATTTAAACCCCCAAATCAACTGTATTTCTACACTACAGTAAGTCATCCAAAAATGAAATTGAGAGCTCCGTTCTGAATAGCATCAAAAAACAAACGAAAAGATTTATACCTAAAAACTACAAAACACTGCTTGGAAAAAGTGAAGGATATATATAAATGGAAAGAAAGTTATGAAAATCTATGTCTGGATTAGAACACTCTCATCAAACTGATCTACAAAGTCAATACAATCTATGTCAAAATCCCAACAGGCTTTCTTTCTTTCTTTTTTTAGAAAATAGCAAATGATCCTAAATGCAAAGAATACAGAATACCTGAAACAATTTTGAAAAACAATGAAACTATTAGGTCTTTCATCACAGATTTTTTTTTTTTTGGCTACACCCCAAGGCATGTAGGTCTTAGTTCCCCGGGCAGGGATGGAACCCCTGCATTGGAAGCATGAAGTCTTAACCACCACTGGACCATCAGGGAAGTCCCTCATTACCAGATTTTAAAACGTTACCTTAAATTTACAGTAAACAAGACAGTGCAACATTGATAAAAGAATAGATACAGAAAATAACTGATATATTGGGCTTGATCAAAATTAAAAATCTTAGTGCTATGGATAAACACTATAGTAAATGAAAAGACAAGCTACACAGTGGGAGAAAATATTTTAAAATCTTATTTTTGCTAACTTTGTGTTCAAATTCTATAGATACAATAAGAAAAAAAATAGAAATGGAGAAAAGGTTTAATTGTTATTCCTTCAAATACATATGAATGAGCAATAAGCAAATGAAATGATGCTCAACCTCATTAAGCTTAACGAAATGCAAAATAAAACCACAAAAAAATACCACTTCACACAAACTAAAACGGGTATAATAAAAAACACAGGCAGTAACAAGTGATGATGAGAATGTGGAGAAATGTGGACTTTCATATATTGTAGGTGGGAATGTAAAACAGTATAGGAACTTTGGAAAACGGTTTGCAGTTTCATTAAAAGCTAAATAAATATGACCCAGATAATCTACTCCAAAAAAATTTACACAGAGAAATGAAAATATACAAGAAGATGTACATCCATGTTCACAGCAACATTTATTAACAGACAAAAGAAAAACAAAAAGGGGAAACAAATGAACTTTGTCAAGTGCCAAATGGAAAAAAACAAAAATGCAGTATATTTATAAACTGAATAATAAGCTAAGCTAAGTCACTTCAGTCGTGTCCGACTCTGTGCGACCCCATAAACGGCAGCCCACCAGGCTCCCTCGTCCCTGGGATTCTCCAGGCAAAAACACTGGAGTGGGTTGCCATTTCCTTCTCCTGAATAATAATAAACTGAATAATAGTCAGCTCTAAAAAAGGAATATGTGATATGCTACCACAAGGATCAACCTCAAATAGATTTTGAGAATTCCCAGGCAGTCCAGTGGTTAGGACTCAGTGCTTTCACGGCCTTGGTCCCAGGTTTAATCCCTGGAGGAATTAAGGTCCTGTAAGCCTTGCTGCATGGCCAAAAAAAAAGAAAAGAAAAAAAGACTTTAATAAGTGAAGAGGGGTAAAACTATATAAACATTATATAATTTCATTAATATGAAATATCCAAAAAAGGCTCATTTTAGATAGATCAGTGGTAGCCTGGGGCTGAGGACAGAACAGGACTGAATATAGACAGGCTTGAAGGAATTTTTGGAAACAGTGAAATGTCCTAAAACTGGACTGTGGTAACGGCTGCACACTGTACACAAATTTAATGAAAATAAGTGAATTGTGCACATACAGTGAATACTTTTTTAGTATGATATTCTATCTCAATAACACTTAAAAAGAACCAAATTGAAAAATGTTTAGCTAAAAAAAAAATCACCTACAACAAAAAATATTCACTTAAGATCTCAATAGCAGAATGGAGGTGGGGAAAACAGTCACTGAATTTGAAGACAGAAATTGCCCAATCTGAGTAACAGAACAACAACAACAAAAGGCTGAAACAAAACAGAGACTCAGGCCCGTTGGGGCAATATAAAAAAGTCTGGTATACAAGTCTTCAGATACCAGAATGAGAAAAACAATATACTGCAGGAAAAGATATTTGTAGGAGTCAAAAAT
>SJYT01084216.1:97542-130958 GCA_006410635.1 Cephalophus harveyi | reverse complement strand
TCTTTAAGAATGAACAACAGAACTGGTAAGTGATTAAATGACCATTTTTCTTTTCCTAAATAAGTTCTTTAAAATATATAAGACTCTAAAATATGAAAGGAATCATAATACAGTCTGGTGGGCTTTCAAAACACTTAAAAGGAAATCAGTCCTGAATATTCATTGGAAGGACCAATGCTGAAGCTGAAACTCCAATACTTTCACCACCTGATGATGCGAAGAATTGACTCATTTGAAAAGACCCTGATGCTGGGAAAGATTGAAGGCAGGAGGAGAAGGGGACGACAGAGGATGAGATGGTTGGATGGCATCACCGACTCAATGGACATGAGTTTGAGTAAACTCTGGGAGTTGGTGATGGACAGGAGGCCTGGCATGCTGCAGTCCATGAGGTCACAAAGAGTCGGTCACGACTGAGCGACTGAACTGAACTGAACTGAAGACACATGGCAACTACTTTTTAAAAAATGAGGAAGTTTAAATAGATCTAAGTGTGTGTTTTACCTGAAGTGGTAAAACATTAAATCTATACAAACTGTTAGGTGATTACTAGGTCTGTATATTGTAATCTCTACAGCAACAACAACAAAATAAATTGAAGAGATGCAACCAAAAGTTTTAAAAAGAACATTAAGTTTTGAAGTGAAGTTGCTCAGTCCTTGTCCATGGAATACTAAAAAAAGTTGAAATAACGCAAATGAAACAATATCAACAAACAAAAGTAACAAAGATGACAAAGCTCAGCTACATTAGAAACAGCATGACTATGTTCCATAAGAGAAGAAAAAAAGCTTGACAACTGCAAATTAATCATTTTTTTGACCTTAAAGTTAAGCCACTGTGGCAGAGTTATGAAGAAATTTAGAGAAGAGAAGGTGCCTACAGGGAATGATAGAATCTGAGCAACTGATTACTGGAATAATGCCACAGAAAGTCATATAAAAGCAGGTAGGAATATTATACTAAAAATTATAATCAATTGTTAATGGCCAAATGCAGGGCACCTCACAGTTTCAAAAACAGGTGTCAGGCAGTACTGGCCTGCAGTCTTTAGCAACAGGTGGCCCCAGGGAAGATCACAGAGACAGATTCCATTTGTGCTGTATGGGGAAGGGGGAGCAGCAACTATGTGTGAAATCCTGCAGGAGGTATCTCTTCTATCTCTCTTACAAAAAAAAAAAAAAATTCTTAATCTCAAAGTAAGCTCACCAAAACCTGTGGCCTGAAGCACTGGATAGAGTAATAGAGGGCAGACCAAAATTAATATCAGGCCCATCTCCCCTAAGGAACAAAAGCCTAAATGCACAATGTGGGGAAACCCAGTGGTGGAAACCAACTACATCTGGGTAAGGGAGAAAAAAACAAACCTTTAGCCCTAGGGAGGAACATGAATACAAGCTGCAAGCAGCATTAAATATGAAGGTGCAAGAAAACTTGTACAGGCTATATTCTAAGACCCAGAATAAAAGAGCCAGTTTAAAATTAAAATAATATACAGGGGAAAACTGAAGAGGAAAGACCCTCTCTGGGAAGAAGTGCAAAGGGGGAAATCCAAAGCCAAGCAGGGACAGAGAAACAAGTTATCATTATATGGTTCAAAGTCTCTAGTGCACTGAGATAACATAGTAACAAAAAAAGGCCCCAAAAAAACATAGCTTCAAAAAAAGCCCAATTCTCACTGCTACTGCTGCTAAGTCGCTTCAGTAGTGTCCAACTCTGTGCGACCCCACAGACGGCAGCCCATCAGGCTCCACCATCCCTGGGATTCTCCAGGCAAGAACACTGGAGTGGGTTGCCATTTCCTTCTCCAATGCATGAAAGTGAAGTCGTTCAGTCGTGTCCAAATCTTAAAGACCTCATGGACTGCAGCCCACCAGACTAGTGTAATACAAAATTCCACATTAAAAGCCTAGACAAAGGAAAGGTATGTTTTTCTCAAAGAATAAAATATATTTACTTCAATATCCACTATCTTATATAACATATCTGACTTTCAACAAATTACAATGTAAATCAAAAGAGTGATAAAAATATATGTCTGAAAAAGTATAATCTTTAAAACCAGACTCAGATACAAGATGTGGGAGCTAACAGAAATTTTTAGATAACTAGGATAACATGTTTGAAACATAGGCAACAGACAAGATCACATAAGTAATATCAGAAGAGAGGCAGAAACTATAAGAAGCAATCAAATTAAAATGGTAGAAATTAAAAACGCATTAACAGAAATGAATGCCTTTAATGGGCTCATAATTATATTCAACACAAATGAATAATCAGGAAACTAGAACACAGGTTGACAGAAACTATCTAAAGTAAAATACAAAACTAAGAGGAAAAAAAAATATTCAAGACTAAACTACAGAGACAGTAAAAAGATCAGTGGATTGCCAGAGGTTAGGGGATGGAGGGAGGGATAAATAGGCAAAGTACAGATGATTTTTTTAGGGCAGAGATTCTGATTAATAGTTTGAGTATACTGTCATTATCAATTGGTACAAACTCACAGAATGTACAACAGCAAGACTGAACCCTAATGTAAACTGGACTTGGAGGATGATGGGTTAATGTAGGTTCATTAGTTGTAGCAGAAGTACCACTGTGGTGGGGGATGTTGATAATGAGAATGGCATTACATATGTGAGGGAAGGGAATATATGGGAAATCTCTGTACCATCCTTTCAACTTTACTATGAACCTAAAATGGCACTAAAAGAGCAAATTCTGTTTTTTTAAAAAATGACTTTAACTCAAATCCATACAGAGAAATAAACAGGGCCAGAAAAGTTTAACTATATAGGTAAAAATAAATGATAGAATATAATGCTTTACTCTTTAATTCTAAAATGATTTAAAAGAGAACTGGATAGACACTTTTCTGGCAGTCCAGTGGCTAAGACTCCATGTTCCCAATGCAGGGGGCAAAGGTTCGATCCCTGGTCAGGAAGTGAGATCCTGAATACTGCACAGTGTGGCCAAAAATAAAAATATAAAACAGAGAGAGAAAACTGCATAAAAGATACAAGGATAAAACAACTATAAAACAGTACTTGGGTTATAACATGTAAAGACCTCATTTGCACCGCAATAGCACAAAGAACAGAGGATGCAAAAAAAAATATTGGAAGATTTCACACAGTATTGAACATGAATTAGTATTAACCTGAAGTAGATGGTTTCAAGTTAATCTGCATATTATAATGTCTTGAGCAAAATTTAAAAGTACGCTAAAAATGAGGTTTCCTATCGCCAGCAATTGGCAAATATAGGTTTTAAAATTTTTTAATCATTCTAATATGGGAATAGGGATATCTTTTTTTTTAATTGAATTCCACTAATTGCAAATCAGCACCTTTTCATTGGCCCATTTGCCATCTCTGTATTTTCTCTGGTGAAGTGTATGTTCAGATCTGCCCAATTTTGTCTTCTTTGTTTTCTTATTGTTGAGTTTTAAGTTGTTGTTGTTTAGCTGCTAAGTCATGTCCGACTCTTGCGACCCCATGGACTGGAGCCAGCCACTGGAGTGCATTTTAAGAGTTGTCAGTATATTAAAGTCCTCTATCAGACAGGGGTTTTGCAAAATGTTCTCCTGAGTGTGTTAGTCACTCAGTCACATCCGACTCTTTGCAACCCCATGAACTGTAGTCAGTCAGGCTCCTCTGTCCATGGGATTTCCACTGGGATAACCCAGAGGGATGGTATAGGGAGGGAGGTGGGAGAGGGTTTCAGGAGTGGGAACTTATGTACACCCACAGCAGATTCATGTTGAGGTATGGCAAAACGTATGTATTGTAAAGTTTAAAAAAAAAAAAAAGATGGCAAAAGGGATAGATGGGGGAAAAAAAAAAACTTGAGATGTTAAAAAAGAAAAAAAGAATACTGGAGTGGGTTGCCATTTCCTTCTCCAGGGGATCTTCCCAACCTTGGGATCAAATCTGGGTCTCCTGCATTGCAGGTAGATTCTTTACCATGTGAGCCACCAGGGAAGCCCCAAAATGTTCTCCTAGTCTGTGGCTTTTGTCTTTTCGTTCACTTGACAGTGTTTTGTCAGAGCAAACATTTTTTTGGCTGCACTCCATGGCTTATGGGATCTTAGCTCCCCAACCAGGGATTGATTGAATCCAGACCACCTGCACTGGAAGCATGGAGTCCCAACCACTGAACCACCAGGGAATTTCCAGAGCAAATATTTTTAATTTTATTTAAGCCCTACTTATCAATTTCTTTTTTGATGTCGTATCTAAAACTCATCACTTCAGTTCAGTCACTCAGTCGTGTCCGACTCTTTGCAACCCCATGAATCACAGCATGCCAGGCCTCCCTGTCCATCACCAACTCCCGGAGTTCACTCAGACTCACGTCCATCGAGTCAGTGATGCCATCCAGCCATCTCATCCTCTGTCGTCCCCTTTTCCTCCTGCCCCCAATCCCTCCCAGCATCAGAGTCTTTTCCAATGAGTCAACTCTTCGCATGAGGTGGCCAAAGTACTGGAGTTTCAGCTTTAGCATCATTCCTTCCAAAGAACACCCAGGGCTGATCTCCTTTAGAATGGACTGGTAAGCTCATCACCAAACCCCAAATCACATGTTCTCCTGTATTTTCTTTCAGAAGTCTTACACTTTTCCATTTTCTACTCAGGTATATGCTCCATTTTCAGTTCATTTCTGTAAAAGGGTGAGGGTCTCAAAGTAGGTTCACTTTTTAACCTGTGGATATACAATTATTCCAGTACTTGTTGATAAGACTATCCTTTTACCATTATACGGCTTTTCTGCCTTTCTCAAAGATTAGTTTGCTATATGGTTTGGATTATTTCTGAGTCGTCTATTCTATTCTATTGATGCATGTGCCTATTCTATTAGCTACATGCTGCTGTCATAACTACAGCTTTATATATACAGTAAGTTTTTAAACCAAGTGGTATCGAAACCAACTTTGTGCTTCTGCACCGTTACCTGTTATAGATAATTAGCCTTTCCATAAAAGGTTTAGTCAACTTATCAACAAAATATTTTGGTGGAATTTTGATGCAAATTACATTGACTCTATAGCTCAAGGTAGAAAAATTTGACATTTTAACAATATTGAGTTTTCCAAACCATGAACAGAAAGTATTTCTCCATTTATTTAGATCTTATTTGATCTCTTTCCTTAGTATTTTCTGGTTTTTCATCAACAGATCCTGTACATATTTTGTTAGATTTATACCTAAGTACTACATTTTTGTTTGGTGCAACTGGAAATGGTATTTTTTTTAATTTATTTGACTACACTGGGTCTTAGTTGTGACATGCAGGATCTTCGATCCTTGTTGCAGCAGGCAAACTCTTAGTTGTGGCATGTGGGATCTAGTTTCCCAAGCAGAGATCAACCCAAGGCCCCCTGCATTGGGAGTGTGGAGTCTTAGCCACTGGACTACTTAGCCACTGGATGTCTCTGGAAATGGGAATTTTTTTTAATTATTCCAATTGTTCATTCCTGGTATGTAAGCAAATTATTGACTTTTGTATATTCAAAATGTATCCTGCATCCTTCTTATTCTTGCTTATTAGTTCTACATTTGAGGGTAAGTTTGATTACTGTTTCATAACTTTGCTCTAAAGAACTACATCACTAATCAGTATACTTGTCTCTCATATTAATAATTAGAGAAAATGTGCATCTCTTTTGGCCATCAGAGGTGTATTTAAATGCAACAATGTTCCCAATACTGTATTATGAATATGACTGTAATATGAATATGACTGTAATACTGTACACCATAAAGTTTTAATAACGCTTCATTCAGTATAATATAGGTTATCATATTGATTACACTAGGCTACCATAAAGCAATCATACCGCTGCTTCTTCACTGTCAATGCATGAATCATTATACTTGTAAATATATATTAACTTTTGTTTTTACATTATGTTTTCATTTGGTATCGATTGTCAGTAATATGGAAGAGGGCATGGCAACTGACTCCAGGATTCTTACCTGGAGAATTCCGATGGACAGAAAAGCCTGGCAGGCTACAGTCCATAGGGCTGCAAAGTCGGATATGACTGAAGTGACTTGGCACGTCAGTACAATACTGATGGAGATACTGATAGAAATCTTGTAAACAGATGACATATGCTTATGGTCTCGATAAATACAATAGAGTACCATAAGTGTATTTTCCTTATGATTATCTTAATAACATTTTCTTTCTTTTAGCTTACTTTATTGTAAAAATAAGTATATATCATATATCATATAAAATATGTGTTAACTGTTTATGATATAGGTAAGGCTTTTGGTTAAGTTCTTGAGGAATCAAAAGTTAATATGTGGATTTTCAACTGCCTAGAGGATTGGTGCCCCTAACCCTTGCACTGTTCAAGGGTCAACTTTACTTGCAAATCACTTATCTGCTAAGAGCCTAATATCCAAATTATACCAAAAGTTATAATAACTCAATAATGAGAAGGGAAACAATCTACTTAAAAACTTGACAAAATATTTAAACAGACATTCCATCAAAAAAAGATATATAAAAGGCTAATAAAAACATGGAGGGAATTCCCTGGTAGTTCAGTGGTTAGGACTCCTCACTTTCACTGCCAAGGGCACAGATTCAATCCCTGGTCAGGGAACTAAGATTTGGCAAGCAGCAGGGCGGAGCAAAAAAAAAAAAAGGAAATATTCTGTAATTCATTAGTCGTTAAGAAAATGCAAATTGAAAGTACAATGAGATGCAATTTTACTACAACAGAATGCAGTAACATATGTAGAGAAAAATGTAAAAATCATTAACCATACTACACTGCTGGTGGGAATGTAATATTAAGGTTAATTTGAAAAAGAATTTGGAAATTCCTTAAAAAGTTAAATTATCCAATATGATCCTAAAATTCATAAGTGAAGTGAAGTGAAGTGAAGTCGCTCAGTCGTGTCCGACTCTTTGCGACCCCGAGGACTATAGCCCACCAGGCTCCTCCGTCCATGGGATTCTCCAGGCAAGAATACTGGAGTGGGTTGCCATTTCCTTCTCCAGGGGATCTTCCCGACCCAGGAATCGAACCCAGGTCTCCTGCATTGGAGGCAGACACTTTAACCTCTGAGTCACCAGAGAAGCGAAGTGAAAATATCCACACAAAGATTTCCATGTGAATGCTCACAGAAGCATAATTTATAATAGCCAATAAAATAGAAACAATCTAAACTCACAAGTGTTTAATGCAGAAGCAAACACTGGTATACTCATACAACTGAATTGTATTTACAAACAAGTGAAATGTTGATACATATAAAAATACAGATGAATTTTTAAATAATCTATGTAAAATAAATCAAATACAAAGACTACATATTATATTATTCCATTGTATAAAAGGTCCACAAAAGGCAAATCTACAGAAGTAAAAGTAGATTAGTGTTTGCCAGTAGTTAGAGGTAGGAACAGAAATTAAATTTAAACTAATATGAGGAATGCTACTGGGATGGTGAAAATGTTATAAAAAGGAATTAGGGTAATGCTTGCAGAACTCATTAAATTTAATAAAAATATTTAATTATATACTTTAAATGATCAAATTAAATGGTATATAAGTTTTATCTCAAAAAAAAAAGTCAATTTTTAAAATTGGAATGGTATAACACCAAAAGAAAGATGGACATTGTCATATGGATAGCCATGTATCTATTTACACTAATTATTTGACTTAAAAGGTGGCTCACATGGTAAAGAATCTGCCTGCAGTCTGGGAGACCTGGGTTTGATCCCTGGATTAGGAAGATCCTCTGGAGGAGGGCATGGCAACCCACTCCAGTATTCTTGCTTGGAGAATCCCCATGGACAGAGAAGCCTCACAGGTGACAGTTCACGAGGTCACAAAGAGTCGAACATGACTGAGCAATTGAGCACACACACAAAAACCCAACCACCAACTTACTGGTGGATATGGAAAGATAAAGGAATGACATCTCTCAAAAGATATAATAACTCCATATGCATATGCACCTAACAAGATTTTAAAAATACATGTGAAAGGAAAAAAAAATTCAAAAGTATTTTGACATTTCAACATTGCTCTCTCTCGAAGATCCCCTGTGCCACAATTAAGCCCTAATGCAGCCAACATTGCTCTCTCAAAAGTTAATACAGTCAAAAAAACAGAAAAAATATGGAAGGCCTGAACAAAACTATCAACCAACTTGATGGAATTATAGAACACACCAAACAACACAACAAAATACATATTCTTCTAAAATACATATGTTCAATACTGATAAAGCCAGATCATGTTCTGACCTATAAAACAAATCTCACTGAATTAAAAAAAATAGTAATATAAAGGGCATTCTAGAACATAAAATCAATCTAGAAATCAACAACAGAGACACATCTGGAAAATTCCCAAATAAATGGAAATTAAACAACAAATGTCTAAATAACAGAGATCAAAGAGAAAATCTCTAGGAAAATTAAAACTGAAGACACTGAACTAAAAGACAATGAAAATATAATACATAAAAATCTGTGGGATGCAGCTAAAGCAGTGCTAATAGAAAGGGGCTTCCCTGATAGTTCAGTTAGTAAAATATCCATCTGTAATGCAGGAGACCCCGGTTCAATTCCTGGGTTGGGAAGATCCCCTGGAGAAGGGAAAGGCTAACCACTCCAGTATTCTGGCCTGGAGAATTCCATGAACTGTATAGTCCATGGGGTCACAAAGAGTCAGACACGACTGAGTGATTTTCACTTCACTTCATTTCACTTCACAGCACTAAATACCTATGAGGTGAGGTGAAGTCACTCAGTCGTGTCCGACTCTTTGCGACCCCGTGGACTGTAACCTACTAGGCTTCTCTGTCCATGTACTGGAAAATAATAAAGACCTAAAATAAAAAACCAAAGTTTGTATTAAAGAAACTAGAGAAAGAAGAGCAAATAAAGTAAGCAAAAGGAAGAAAATAGTAAAATCTAGAACAGATATAAAAACAAAAACACCAAAAAAAAAAAAAAATCAATAAAACCGAAAGTTGGTTCATTAAAAACCTTGAATAACACAGGTTTCAACTGCATGGCTCCACTTATACAAAGTTTTTTTCAGACTTCCCTAGTGTTCCAGTGGTTAAGAAGTGAAAGTGAAAGTCGCTCAGAGAGTCATGTCCAACTCTTTGGGAACCCATGGAATTCTCCAGGCCAGAACACTGGAGTGGGTAGCCCTTCCCTTCTCCAGGGGATCTTCCCAATCCAGGGATCAAATCCAGGTCTCCCGCGTTGCGGGTGGGTTCTTTACCAGCTGAGCCACAAGGGAAGCCCAAGAATACTGGAGTAGGTAGCCTATCCCTTCTCCAGTGGATCTTCCCCACCCAGGAATCGAACTGGGGTCTCCTGCATTGCAGGCATTCTTTACCAACTGAGCTATTGGGAAAGCTGACTCCACCAGTCAATTGAGGGGACACAGGTTAGATCCCTGGTCCAGGAAGATTCCACATGCTGAGGCAACTAATTCCATGCCTTGCCACAACTACTGAGCTCATGTGCCACAATTTTACTAAAGTCTATGCACCCTAGAGCCTGAGCTCCACAACAAAAAAAGCCATAGCAATGAGAAGTCCACACATCACAACTAGAGTAGACTCTGCTCATCGCAACTAGACAAAGTCCACACGAAGTAACAAAGACCCAATGCAGCCAAAAATAAACAACAAATAAATCTTTAGAAAGCAACAAAGTTGTTTTTCAACAGTAAATACAACAATACTACATGATCCACAGTTGGTTGAATTCACAGATTCGCAGATATAGACAACTCGTCTATAAGTTATACATTGATTTTCAACTGTGCCCAGGGTTGGCTGACCAAAATAAACAATAAGAAAGAAATCACAGAAGAGAAAGAAACTATAAATTATCAGCATTACAAATAATGCCAAAGACTTTATAAGGAAAATAAAGTAATACTACAAACAATTCATTCTTATGAATTTGATAAATTACATGAAATGGAATAATTATTTGAAAGATGTAGACTACCAAAACTTGCTCAGGAAAATCTGAATAGCCCTATATCTTGTAAATAAATTGGACTGGGAAGTTAATAACCTACTAAAGGTGAAAAATCCAAGCCTAGGTGGTTTCATTGGTGAATTCTACCTATCAAGGAAGAAATAACACCAATTCCACACAATCAATTCCATTAAAAAAAAAAAAAGGAGTGAGCAGGATCCAAATATGAAGCCAATACTACTACCCTGTTCACAAATCTGGAGAGAAACATTATCAGAAAATTACAAATCAATCTCTCTAATGAACATACAGATATAAAAACTGTCACAAATGTTAGCAGATCAAATTCAATAGTATTAAAAGATATCACAATCAAGGGGGTTTCATCTAAGGAATGTAAAGTTGGTTCAACATTCAAAAATCAATGAAATTCCATATCAACAATTTAAATAAAGAACATGGGGACTTTTGTAGTGCTCCAATGGCTAGGACTCCATGCTTACAATGCAGAGGGCCCAGGTTCCATCCCTGGTCAGGGAACTAGATCCCACATGCTGCAACTAAAGATCACACACTGCAACTAAAGATCCTGCATGCTGCAAGTAAGAACTAGTGTAAAGAAACAAATATTTTAAAATAAATAAATAAATAAGAAAGACCATGCAGCTATCTCTATAAATTTAAAAAAAGAAACTTGAAAAATTCATACTTTCATGGTAGTTCCGTTCAGTCACTCAGTCGTGTCCGACTCTTTGCGACCCCATGGACTAGTAGCCTACCAGGCTCCTCCCTCCATGGGATTTTCCAGGCAAGAGTACTGGAATGGGTTGCCATTTCCTTCTCCAGGGGATCTTCCCGACCCAGGGATCGAACCCGGGTCTCCTGCATTCCAGGCAGACGCTTTAACCTCTGAGCCACCAGGGAAGTCCCACTTTCATGGTAAAACACTCACAAAGCTATAAACAGAATGGGAAGTGCTTAACCAAATAAAGGGCATCTATATAAGACCTACAGCTATCAGATACATGAAAGAAGGAAAGTATCCCCTTCCTCTCTACCCTACTCAACATTGTATTGGAAGGTCTATCAGATCAATAAAGCAAGAAAAACAATTATAAGACACACATGTTGAAAAAGAAGAAATTTAGATGTGTATAAGAGACAGCTCCAGGGGATCTTCCCAACCTTGGGATCAAACCCAGGTCTCCCGCATTGCAGCCAGACACTTTACAAAATCTACCCAATCTCATCTATAGATTCAATGTCATCCCATTCAAAATCTCAGCAATCTTTTTGTAGATTTTTTTTTTAAAGGTACTTTTGCAGATAACAGTAGGACAATAAAATGGAAAGAGACCTCAAAGACACAGCACAAAGGGAAAATTTACCTAAAGGGTGACAAAGGAAAACCAGAGGCTACCTACCCTAGGTAAGCACCCCTGCTCACTAAGTAGGTGTGTCACTCAGAAAAGCAAGCCACTTCCTCTATCCTCAGCTCCAGATCAGCAGTGCAGAGGTTTTGCCAAGGGGTAGGAATAGGTTATAATAAAAGAGCACAGAGGTATCGCCAAGGGAACCAAGTGAACTTGGAACAAACTGGGGGAAAGTTGAATCCAAAAAGTACTCTCAAAAAGAATAGAAATTTTGGTGGTAAGCAATTAAGAGGAGACTGGTAACTGCATGAGAGCAACACACTGAAAGAACATCAGTTATAAGTTTACCAGAGAGAACCAGGAAAAGAGATATCTAGGAATAGCCCTTCTGAGGTCTGTACATATGCTCTCAGACTATAGTAAAATTAAACTAGATTGATAGCTAAAAGAAAACTGAGAAATTCCCAAATACATGCATTTTAAATAACACACTTCTAAGTAGCACATGGATCAAGGAAGAAATCTCAAGAGAATTTAAAATAAATTTTGAGCTAAATGAAAATAAAAATACAATTTGTTAAAAGTTGCAGAATACAATGTAAGCAGTGCTTAAAGGGAAATTTATATATTTAATGCATATATTAGAAACAAATAAAAATCTAAAACTAAAAATTTGAGCTTCCACTTTAGGAAACTAGAAAAGAAGAACAAATTAAATCCAAATTAACCTTAAAAAAGAAGAACACAGCAGAAATCAAATTAAAAATAGCAAACAGACAAAATCAGTAAAACCTAAAGCTGATATTTTCAAAATAGCAAAAAAATCAATAAGCCTCCAGCAAAGATAACTATGAATTAAAAAAAGAGAAGACACTAATTACTAGTATCAGAAATGAATGGGGGGTGGGCATCACTATAGATTCCATGGACATTAAGAAGATAAAAGTATTCTTAGGAGGAAGCACACTGACTGAAACCGCCTGCTCTGGCCAGGCACCATAGTAACCATTTGCATGACTTGTTTTATGACAGGAGGTTCTCGTAAGGAACACGGAACTAATAAGCCTCCACCAACTGGCAGATTTTGGGAAAGGTCAAAAGGAGACACCACATGTCAAACCACCTCCCAGAATCCTCCTCTCTGGCATCCATCTTGGCTGAACAAGGCATGCACCACCAGGAAGGACTCTGAGTCAGAATGATTGGCTAAAGACAACCCAGAAACTAATCCTACCACCATAAAATGTGAGACTGCAAGCCTTGTGACAAAACAGTTCTCCTGGGTTCCCTTATCCTCCTGCTCTCCACCCAGGCGCCCTTTCCCAATAAAATCTCTTGCTTTGTCAGCACATGTGTCTCCTCGAACAATTCATTTCCCACTGTTAGACAAGAGCCCAGTTTCGGGCCCTGGAAGGGGCCCCCCTTCCTGCAACAGTATGAGTAATTATAACTACAAACTTGATAATCTAGATAAAACAGACCAATTTCTTAAAAGAAACAATCTGCCAAAACTGATACAAGAAAAAATAGACAATTTCATTAGGCCTATTATCTATTAAAGAAATGGAATCAATAATTAATAGCCTTCCAAAACAGAAAGCACCAAGTTCAGATGAGTTCACTGGTGAACTTAATCAAACATTTAAGATATTATACCAATTCTCTACAATTTCTTCCAGAAGATAGAAGCAGAGGCAGTATTTCCTCATTCTATGGAGGCCAACATTATCCTAATACCAAAAACAAAGACATTACAAGAAACCCATACACCAATATCTCTCATTAATGTAGATACACATATCCTCAACAAATTAGCATTCTGAATCCAACAAAATAAGACAAGAATTATACACCATAAGGGGCTTCCATGGTGGCTCAGATGCTAAAGAATCTGCTTATAATGCAGGAGACCCAAATTCGATTCCCTGGTTGGGAAGATCCCCTGGAGAAGGGAATGGCTACTCACTCCAGTGTTCTTGCCTGTAGAATCTGATGGACAGAGGGGCCTGGCAGACTACATTCCATGAGGTTGCAAAGAATTGGCCATTACTGAGTGACTAACACTTTCACTTTTTTCACATGCACCATAACAAAGTGGGGTTTATTCCAAGTATGCAAGACTAATTCAATGTTAGAAAAATCAATGAACGTAAGCCACTGCATCAGCAACTAAAGAAAAATCACATGATCATATCAATAGATAAAGAAAAAGCATCCAACAAAACCCAATATCCATTCATGATAAAAACTCTGAGCAAACTAGGAATATAGGACTTCCTCAACTTGATAAAGAGCATCTACAAAAAATAATAATAATAATACAAATACAGTTAATGGTGTGAAACTAGAAAAATTTCCACAACAATCAACAAGAAGTCAAGGAAGGCCCCTCTCACCATTCCTTTTCAGCACAGCACTGGTAGTTCTAGTTAATGTAACAACAACAAAAAAAGATTTTAAAAAAGGAAGTAAAAGGAATACAGATTGGGAAGGAAGAAATATAACTTTGTTTGGAGATGACATGCCCAGCCATGTAGAAAATCCTAAAGAATTAACCCCTCAAAAATAAATAAATTTTAAAAACTTGGAACTAGTAAGTAAGTACACCAAGGTTGCAGGATACAAGGTTAATATACAAAAGTCAATTGCCTTCTTATATACCAGCAATAAAGAAGTGGAATTTGAAGTTAAAAACACAATAATGTTTACATTTGCACCCCTAATAATAAGGATATAAATCTAAGTATGTATAAGATCTATATGAGGAAAACTACAAAATTCTGATAATAGAAATCAAATAACTAAATAAGCAGAGTAACATTTCATGTGTATGGAGAGGAAGAGTAAATATCGTCAACATGTCAGTTCTTCCAAACTCAATGAATGTTACAGCAGGCAGGTAGCTAGGTATGAGCAAAGAAATCGGGGCAGGGGCCAGGTGGCAGGAAATCATGCATCTTGTAAACTGCAGGGGTCCACAGACAGACAAAGAAAAGCAGGAACCTTCAGAATGACCGGAAATTGGATGATTTAGGGTCCCAGTAGTAGACAAAAAAGGTGGGGAAAGGCAGGAATCTCCTGAGTCCAAATGCAAACTTTTTCTCATTGTTTTCCTATTTTCATAACGATACCATTAGCCTTACAGATAAGTACTCATCTTGCACCAACACCATAATACTTTGGAAATAAGCTAAATGAGGGAAAAAAATCCCTCCTGCCCTCGGGAAAATGGAGCTGGAATGAAAATTCCGCCCCTTCATTTCTTTGCCCCTCATAACCCACTTGCCAAACAGGCCAAGACTTGCCAGCCCACTCTGAGAGCTTATTCATGCTTAAATCAACTTCTACTATACTTTCTCAAAATCTCTGCTTCTTCTCTGAATTCTTACTAGAGGAAGAAAGAACCTCAAATTTACCAGCAACAAACAGACTCAATCCAATCCAATCCAAATCAAAATTTCAGCAAATTACTTTGTGGATATCAAATACTGATTTTAAATTTTATATAGAGAGGCAAAAGATCCAAAATAGGCAGCACAATACTGAAGAACAAGGTAATGGGACAGACACTCTAAAGACTTACTGTAAAGCTATAGTAATCGAGACGCTGCACTACTGATGAAAGAATAGACAAACAGGTCAGTAGAACAGAATACAGGGTGTAAGCCCAAAACTAGACCCACATGATTCAGTCAACTGATCTCTGACAAAGAAGTAAAGACAACAGAAGAGAAAAAAAGTCTTATCAATAAATGGGACAGACAATTGGAAATCCACATGCAATAAAATGAATCTAGACACAGACTTTACACTCTTTACAAGTGAAAAGTGAAAGTGAAGTCACTCAGTCTTGTCCGATCTTTGCGACCCCATAGACTGTAGCCTACCAGGCTCCTCCATCCATGAGATTTTCCAGGCAAGAATATTGGAGTGGGTTGCCATTTCCTTCTTCAGGAGATCTTTCCAACCCAGGGATTGAACCCGGGTCTCCTGCATTGTAGGCAGACACTTTACCATTTGAGCTACCAGGGAAGCCACCACTCTTTACAAAAATTCCCCAAATAGATCATAGACATAAATATAAAATACAGGTAAGGCTATGAAATTCTTCTAAGGAAACAGGAGAGAGTCTAGATGATCCTGGATATGGTGATGACTTTCTAGATACAATATCACAGGCAAGATTCATGAAAAAATAATAAGTAAGTTGGACTCAGGAATGGCTTTGGGTATCTCCTCCTGTAGGAACCTCCGTCCATAGTTCTTCAGGCACTCTATCAGAGCTAATCCCTTACAACAAGGAGAGATAAGAAAGCCTTCTTAAGGGAACAATGCAAATAAATAAAAGAAAACAATAGAAGGGGAAAGACTAGAGATCTCTTCAAGAAAATTACAGATACCAAGAGAACATTTCATGCAACAGTATGGACCTAACAGAAGCAGAAGTTATTAAGAAGAAGTGGCAAGAATACACAGAACGTGAAAGTGAAGTCGTTCAGTCATGTCCGACTCTTTGCAACCCCATGGACTGTAGCCTACCAAGCTCCTCTGTCCATGGGATTTTCCAGGCAATAGTACTGGAGTGGATTGCCATTTCCTTCTCCAGGGGATCTTCCCGACCTAGGGATCAAACCTGGGTCTCCCACACTGTAGACAGATGCTTTACCATCTGAGCCACCAGGGAAGTCCTGAGAAGAACTGTACAAAAAAGGTCTTAATGACTTTCAAACTACTGCACAACATTTTTAAAAAATGTTCAAACTATAGCATGATTCTGCTCATTTCATGTACTAGCAAAGTAATGCTCAAAATCCATCAAGCTAAGCTTCAACAGCACATGAACTGAGAACTTCCAGATGTTCAAGCTGGATTTAGAAAAGGCAGAGGAACCAAAGATCAAATTACTAACATCCACTGGATCATAGAGAAAGCAAGAGAATTCCAGAAAAACATATACTTCTGCTTCATTGACTATACTAAAGTCTTTGACTGTGTGGATCACAACAAACTGTGGAAAATTCTTAGTTAGTTAAGGATCTTGGTAGTCGTGTCTACCTCTTTGCGACCCCGTGGACTGTAGCCCACCAGGCTTCTTCGTCCATGGGATTCTCCAGGCAAGAATACTGGAGTAGGTTGCCATTTCCTTCTCCAGGGGATCTTCCCGACCCAGGGATCAAACCCAGGTCTCCCTCATTGCAGGCAGACGCTTTAACCTCTGAGCCACCAGGGAAAATTCTTAAAGAGATGGGAATACCAGACAACCTTTTCCACCTCCTGGGAAATCTGTATGCAAGTCAAGAAGCAATAGTTACAATCAGACATGGAACAACGGACTGGTTCCAAATTGGGAAAGGAGTACATCAAGGCTGCATATTGTCACCTTGCTTATTTAACTTACATGCAGAGTACCTCATGTGAAATGCCAGACTGGATGAAGCACAAGTTGGAATCAAGATTGCTGGGAGAAATATCAATAGCCTCAGATATGCAAATGACACCACCCTAATGACAGAAAGTGAAGAGGAACTAAAGAGCCTCTTGAAGAACGTGAAAGAGGAGAGTGAAAAAGCTGGCTTAAAACTCAACATTCAAAATACTAAGATTATGGTCTCCTGTCCCATCACTTCATGGCAAATATACGGGGAAACAATGGAAACAGTGGCAGACTTTATTTTCTTGGTCTTCAAAATCACTGTGGGCAGTGACTGCAGCCATGAAATGAAAAGATGCTTGCTCCTTGGAAAAAAGCTGTGATAAACTTAGATGGCATATTAAAAATCAGAGACATTTGCCAACAGACATTCCAGTACTTTGGCCACCTCATGCAAAGAGTTGACTCACTGGAAAAGACTCTGATGCTGGGAGGGATTGGGGGCAGGAGAAGAAGGGGACGACAGAGGATGAGATGGCTGGATGGCATCACCGACTCAATGGACCTGAGTTTCAGTGAACTCCAGAAGATGATGATGGATAGGGAGGCCTGGCGTGCTGCAACTCATGGGGTCGCAAAGAGTCGGACACGACTGAGCGACTGAACTGAACTGAGCTGATGGTTTTTCCAGTAGTCATGTGTAGATGTGAGAGTTGGACCATAAAGAAGGTTGAGCACCAAAGAATTGACGCTTTCAAACTGTGATGCTGGAGAAGACTCTTGAGAATCCTTTGGACAGCAAGGAGATCAAACCAGTCAACCCTAAAGGAAAACAACCCTGAATATTCATTGGAAGGATGCTGAAGCTCCAATACTTTGGCCACCTGATGTGAATAGCCAATTCATTGGAAAAGACCTTGATGCGGGGAAAGATTGAAGGGAGGAGGAGAAGGGGGGAGCAGGATCAGATAACCATCTCCGACTCAATGGATATGAATTTTAGCAAACTCCGGGAAACAGTGAAGGACAGGGAAACCTGTTGTGCTGCAGTCCATGGGATGGCAAAGAGTTGGACACAACTGAGCGACTGAACAACAACATAGTTGGACGTCATTAAAATTAAAAACTTCTGTGGCGGATTCATGCTGATGTATGGCAAAACCAATACAATATTGTAAAGTAATTAATCTCCAATTAAAACAAATAAATTTATATTAAAAAAAAGAAGAGAGAAGAGAAGGCATAGACTGGAGGAAATATTTATAAAAGATGTATCTGATAAAATATTGTCATCCAAAATGTATAAATATGTTGAAAATAATAAGGAAACAAATAACCCAATTAAAAACTGGGCAAAATGCTTGAACAGAAACACCTCATCTAAGATATACAGAAGTCAAATAACATATAAAAAGATGCTCCACATCATTTGTCATTAGAGAAATGCAAATTAAAGTAACAGTAAGAAACCAATATGCACCTATAAGAATGATCAAAATCCAGAATACTGATAATACCAAATGCTAGCAAGGTTGCACAGCAACAGGAATTTTTTCATTCACTGCTAGTAGGAATGCAAAATGGTAGAGCCACCTTACAAAACATTCGCATAGATTTTTATAAAACTAAAGATATTCTTCCAGTATGATCAGCAATGAAGTTTCTTGATATCTACCCAAGGGAGTTGAAAATTTATGTTCCCACAAAAACCTGCACACTGATGTTTGAAGCAGCTTTAATTCATTAATTGCCAAAACTTGGAAGCAACTGAGATGCCTTTCTGTAATTGAATGAATAACTAAACTGGTATATTGAGAAAATGAAATCTTATTCAGTGCTAAAAAGAAATGAGCTATCAAACCATGAAAAAGTAAGCAGAACCTTAAATGCATATTACTAAGTGAAATAAGCCAATATGAAGAGGCTACATATTGTATGATTCCAGTATCTGACACCCTGGAAAAGATAAAACCACTGAGATAGTAAAAAGATCGATGGGTGCTGGGGTCTAAAAGGGAGAGAAGTATGAACTAGCAGAGCACAGAGGATTTTTACAGCAGTTATAGAAAAACCAAGAAACTAGGATAGCCAAAACAATTTTGAGGGGGAAAAAAAAAGATTAAAGCTGGAGCACCGACACTACCTATTTTCAATGTTTACTTCAACACTTACTAGGCAATATCAGCCAAATGATTGACACATGGATCACGAGAACAGAATAGGGTATCTAGAAATAAACCCATACATATATTCAACAAAGAATACTCGAATCATTAAAGGATAAGGGAATAGGTTGACTTCAAAAGAGCATGAAAGAAACTTTTTAGGTTATGATACAATTTCATATTTTTATTGTAGTCATGTCTATACTATGGAATGTGAAAACTCATACAGCTGTAAACTAAAGAAAGTGGATTTTATATTATATAAATTATACCTTGAAAAATCTAAATAAAAAATTTACCAGACACTGCATAGTGAGAAAATCAAAATCATGATATAAATATATAAAGATAACAGAAAGGAACAGCAGTGAGCATGTATATAACACACCTGAATTCAAGATGGGGGTAAGAAGGATATGTACATGAAGGAGAGTTAAATCATCATCTAGAATGGGCAATTAATAGATAATGGCTAAAACTTTAAAATAAAGTTATACTAGTATATTATTTAGATATATTGATCTAAGTAATCAAAAGATCAACGTTCAAAGTGATTTAGTTACCTTTGAAAATGGAAAATTAAGGGGTAAGGGAAAAAACCACATGTCTTATAGGATATGTACATGAAGGAGAGTTAAATCATCATCTAGAATGGGCAATTAATAGATAATGGCTAAAACTTTAAAATAAAGTTATACTAGTATATTATTTAGATATATTGATCTAAGTAATCAAAAGATCAACGTTCAAAGTGATTTAGTTACCTTTGAAAATGGAAAATTAAGGGGTAAGGGAAATAAGACATGTGGTTTTTTCTTTTTTTAAAACAAACTTAAAAAACTATATAACTCTACTATATGCATATAGAACTTTTATTTCTAAATTTAAATTTTTCAAAGTATATCCACTTGGTGAGTATGTGCCACTAGTTCACTAGTACATTAAACTACTATCTAGTTAACCTAGATAACTAGATAACTTCATTTTACATAAAGGTAGCTTCCCCGGTAGCTCAGTGGTAAAAGAATTTGCTGGCAATGCAGGAGACACAGGAGATACTCAGGTTCAATTCCTGGGTTAGGAAGATCCCCTTGAGAAGCGAATGCCTACCCACTCCAGTATTTTTCCCTGGAGAATCCCACAGACAGAGGTGCCAGGCAGACCAGAGTTCATGGGTTTCAAGAGTCAGACACGACTTAGCCACTAAACCACCACCACCAAGAATTCTTTAAAGTATCCCCAGATGGGGATGGGAATACTTCTAAATATGAATAAAAAGCATCTTTCCCAAAACCAAACATTACCATAAACAGCAGGCAGCCAGATAGAATAAAATTGCAACTTCATCAGCTGGAACCTCTGAGACTGAGCACTGTCTACAAAAGTAAATCTTACAAAAGTAAATTTACAAAAGTAAATCTTGGGGTGAAACAAAAGTTTCACCCCAACCAATGAGTAAGACTGAAAATATTGCACTATAAAAACTTGATATGTAGTATCACAAAGGTGGGCCCTAACTACCCATACTTCCACCAAACTGGATCTTTCCCCTCTAACCTACACTGTCAGTCTTTATGAATAGTCCTCACTTCTATTAGGATAGGAGTCTTGTCCTATATCATCAGCTCTTTAGTTCAAGTCCTGACCAATAAAGAACAGAAATGATATGGACCTAACAGAAGCAGAAGATATTAAGAAGAGGTGGCAAGAATACCCAGAACTATACAAAAAAGATCTTCATGACCCAGATAACCACAATGCTGTGATCACTCACCTAGAACCAGACATCCTGGAATTCAAAGTCAAGTGGGCCTTAGGAAGCATCACTTCAAACAAAGCTAGTGGAAGTGATGGAATTCCCATTGAGCTATTTCAAACCCTAAAAGATGATGCTGTGAAAGTGCCGCACTCAATATACTAGCAAATTTGGAAAACCTAGCAGTGGCCACAGAACTGGAAAAGGTCAGTTTTCATTCCAATCCCAAAGAAAGGCAATGTCAAAGAATGTTCAAACTACCACACAATTGCATTCATCTCACACACTAGCAAAGTAATGCTCAAAATTCTCCAAATCAGGCTTCAACAGAATGTGAACCGTGAACTTCCAGATGTTCAAGCTGGATTTAGAAAAGGCAGAGGAACCAGAGATCAAATTGCCAACATCCATTGGATCATCAAAAAAGCAAGAGAGTTCCAGAAGAACATTTATTTCTGCTTAACTGACTATGCCAAAGCCTTTGACTGTGTGGATCACAAGAAACAGTGGAAAATTCTTAAAGAGATGAGAATACCAGACCACCTTATCTGCCTCCTGAGAAATCTATATGCAGGTCAAGAAACAACAGTTAGAACTGGATGTGGAACAACAGACTGGTTCCAAATCAGGAAAGGAGTATGTCAAGGCTGTACACTGTCATCCTGCTTATTTAACTTATATGCAGAGTACATCATGAGAAATGCCAGGCTGGATGAAGCACAAGCTGGAATCAAGATTGCTGGGAAAAATACCAATACCCTCAGATATGCAGATGACACCACACTTATGGCAGAAAGCAAAGAAGAACTAAAGAGCCTCTTGATGAAAGTGAAAAAGTTGGCTTAAAGCTCAACATTCAGAAAACTAAGATCATTGCATCTGGTCCCATCACTTCAGGGCAAATAGATGGGGAAACAATGGAAACAGTGACAGACTTTATTTTGGGGGGGTCTCCAAAATCACTGCAGATGGTGACTGCAGCCATGAAATTAAAAGATGCTTGCTTCTTGGAAGAAAAGCTATGCCCAACCTAGACAGCATATTAAAAAGCAGAAACATTACTTTGCCAACAAAGGTCTATCTAGTCAAAGCAATGATTTTTCCAGTAGTCATGTATGGATGTGAGAGCTGGACTATAAAAGCTGAGTGCCAAAGAACTGATGTTTTTGAACTGCAGTGTTGGAGAAGACTCTTGAGGGTCCCTTGGACTGCAAGGAGATCCAACCAGTCCATCCTAAAGGAAATCAGTCCTGAATTTTCATTGCAAGGACTGATGCTAAAGCTGAAACTCCAACACTCTGGCCACCTGATGTGAAGAACTGACTCACTGGAAAACACCCTGATGTTAGGAAAGATTGAAGGCGGGAGGAGAAGTGGACGACAGAGGATGAGATGGTTGGATGGCATTACCAACTCGATGGACATGAGTTATAGTAGGCTCGAGGAATTGATGATGGACAGGGAAGCCTGGAGTGCTGCAGTCCATGGGGTTGCAAAGAGTCGGACACGACTGAGCGACTGAAGTGACTGCTCCAGTCTGCACCACCCATCAGAGGACCACGATGCTAATATCTGTCTGCCTGAATAACATAACTACCTAGAAGTTTCCTGCTGAAATGTTGTACTTACCATTTTGGATTCCATCCATCGGAAAGCCAGGCCAGATCAGGCACACATTTGCTTCATCTGCTACCCTTCTAACATGAACTTCAAGCCAGTGGTTTTCAAGCCGTTAGAAGAGTTTACACTCTTAAACCTACTGAGCACTCAAAAAGCTTTAGTTGATTTATTTACATTAGAAAGTAAACTAAAAGGCTCTAAAAATATTTGAAATACTTATTAATAGTTTATTTGTTAGGACTTCCCTTGCAGTCTTATGCTTAGGAATTCATCTGCCAGTACAGGTATAGTTTCAATTCCTGTTCTGGGAAGATTCTACATGCCATGGGACAACTAAGTCCATGCACCACAACTACTGAGACAACACTCTAGAGTTCCCAAGCCACAACTACTGAAGCCCTTGTGCCCTAAAGCCTGGCTTCCCAACAGGAGAAGCCACCAAAATAAGAAATCCACAAATGGCAACTAGAGAGTAGCCCTTGCTTGCTACAGGTTGAGAAAGCCCATGCATAGCAACAAAGACCTAGGGCAGTCAAAAATAAATTAATTAATTAGAAAATAGTTAATTTGCTGATTCAATAATCTGGCTAATTAACTAAAATATTTAATGTTTCATTTTAAAAATTACATGTATTTTAACATTTATTTATATGCTAACATAAATAACAAATTTTTCTGGGAAATGGCTGTATTTTCAAAACCAAACAACCTTATGGATGAATGATGTTGTTTTTTAGCTCAGCTGGTAAAGAATCTGCCTGCAATGCAGGAGACGCTGGTTTGATTCCTGGGTCAAGAAGATCTCCTAAAGAAGGGATAGGCTGGGACTTCCCTGGTGGTCCAGTGGTTTAGACTCTGAGCTTCCACTGCAGGGGGCACAGGTTCAACCCCTGGTCAGAGAACTAAGATCCCATATACTGTGTGGCACTGCCAAAAATTAAAAATTAAAAAAAAAGAAAGGATAGGCTACTCACTCCAGTATTCTTGGGCTTCCCTGATGGCTCAGATGGTAAAGAAGCAGCATGCAATGCAGCAGACCTGGATTTGATCCCTGAGTTGGGAAGATCCCCTGGAGGTGGGCATGGCAACCCACTCCTGCATTCTTCCTTGGGGAATCCCCATGGACAGAGGAGCCTGGTGGGCTATAGTCCATGGGGTCACAAAGAGTCAGACATGACTCTGTGACTAAGCACAGCACAGCACACATATACTTTCGCACACAGCACACATATACTAATGTCTAGTTAAAAGACAGCTGGAACCTCATGCCTGTTTCTGCATTCAAACTACTATGAAATGTTTCACTTGGGTTGAAATATATGAAAAAACTCCTAACAAATACATGGTTGAAAACAAATACATTAAAATCCTTTCAGATAATCATGGATAGTTTTCATAAATACTATACCAAAATTCAACATGTAGTTTCTCAAAGATTAGTTGAAATGTAAGAATCTGAAACCATATCAACAAACTGTTCATATTCAGTTATATAATGGTTAGGTAGCATCACTGACTCAATGCACATGAGTTTGAGCAAACTCAGGAGATAGTGAAGGACTGGGAACCCTGGCATGCTGCAGTCCATGGGGACGCAAACTGCATGGACACAACTTAGCGACTGAACAACAACAAATATCAAAATACATCAACCTGTCTTACCTTTTCAATGGATATTTGACCCATGCATGATTTGGGAATATTCTACAGAGGCCCCTTCATGGATCACTGCCTTGTCGTGGCAAAGGGGGTTTGTGTAACTTGATGAAGCTATGAAACATGACATGTAGGGCCACCCAAGATGGACAGGTCATAGTGGAGAATTCTAATAAAAGGTGATGCACTGGAGGAGGGAATGGTAAACAACCCCAGTATACTTGCCATGAGAACCTCATGAATTATATAAAAGGACAAAAAGATAGGACACTGAAAGATGAGTCCCCCAGGTCCGAAGGTGTCCAATATGCTAATGGGGAAGAGTGGAGGAGAACTACTAATAGCCCCAGAAAGAATGAAGCGGCTGAGTCAAATCAGAAATGACAATCAGCTATGGATGTGTCTAGTGATGAAAGTAAAATCCGATGCTGTAAAGAATATTGCAGGAATCTGGAATGTTAGGTCCATGAATCAAGGTAAATTGGACGTGGTCAAGCAGGATATGGTAAGAATAAACATTGACAACTTAAGAATCAGTGAACTAAAATGGATTGGAATGGGCGAATTTAATTCAGATGACCATTATATCTACTACTGTGGGCAAGAATCCCTCACAAGAAATGGAGTAGCCCTCATAATCAACAAGAGTCCACAATGCAACCTCAAAAATGACAGAATGATCTCAGTTCATTTCCAAGGCAAGCCATTCAACATCACAGTAATTCAAGTCTATGCCCCTATCACCAATGCTGAAGAAGTTGATCAGTTCTATGAAGACCTAGAAGACATCTTAGAACAATCACCAAAAAAAGATGTTCTGTTCATTATTGGGGATTGGAATGCAAAAGCAGGAAGTCAAGAGATACCTGGAGTAACTGGCAAGCCTGGCCTTGGAGAACAAAATGAAGCAGGGCAAAGACTAACTGAATTCTGCCAAGAGAACGCACTGGTCATAGCAAATATCCTTTTCAACAACACAGGAGACAACTTTACACACAGACATCACCAAATGGCCAAAACTGAAATCAAACTGATTACATTCTTTGTAGCCGAAGATGGAGAAGCTGTTATACAGTCAGCAAACACAAGACCTGGAGCTGACTGTGGCTCAGATCATCAGCTTCTCATAGCAAAATTCAGGATTAAACTAAATAAAGTGGGGAAAACCAGTAGGCCAGCCAGGTATGACTTAAATGCCCTATGAATATGCAGTGGAGGTAACAAATAGATGCAAGGGATTAGAATTTGTAAACAGTACGCCTGAATAACTATGGACAGAGGTCCATAATATTGTACAGGAGGCAGTGAACAAAACTATCCCAAAGAAACAGAAAAGGAAGAAGACAAAGTGGTTATCTGAGGAGGCCTTCAATAGTTAAAGAAAGAAGAGAAGTGAAAAGCAAGGGAGAAAGGAAAACATATACTCAACTAAACACAGATTTCCAAAGAACAGCACGGAGAGAGACAAGAAGGCCTTCTTCAATGAACAGTGTATAAAACTACAAGAAAACAACAGAAGGAGAAAGACTAGATATCTCTACAGGAAAACTAGAGGTATCAAGAGAACATTTTGCCCAAAGATGGGCACAATAAAGGACAGAATCATAAAGACCTAATTGATGCTGAAGAGATCAAGAAGAGATAGAAATACACATAACTGTACAAAAAAGATCTTAATGAACCAGATTATTATGATGGTGTGGTCAGTAACCCAGAACCAGACATTCTGGACCTTAGGAAGCACTACTGTTAGTAAAGCTACTTGATGCAATGGAATTCCAACAGAACTATTCAAAACCCTAGATGATGATGCCATCAAGGTGTTGCATTAATATGTCAACAAATCTGGAAGATGCAACAATGGCCACAGGACTGGAATAAGTCAATCATTATCCCAATTCCCAAGAAGGGTGGTACTAAAGAATGTGTTAACCATTGGACAATTGCATCTCCCATGCTAGTAAGGTGATGCTTAAAATCTTTCATGCTAGGCTTTGGCATTATATGAATCAAGAACTTCCAGATGTCCAAACTGGGTTTAGAAAAGGAAGACGAATTAGAAAGCAAATTGCCAACATTCGCTGGATCATAGAGAATGCTAAGGAACTCCAGAAAAACATCTACCTCTGTTTCATCGACTATGCCTAAGCCTTTGACTGTGTGGATCATAATAAACTGTGGAAAGCTGTTAAAGAGATGGGAATACCAGACCATAGTACCTGTCTCCTGAGAAATCTGTATGTGGGTCAAAAAACAACAGTTAGAACCCTGTATGGAACAACTGATTGGTTCAAGATTGAGAAAGGAATACGACAGGACTGTCTGCTGTCACCCTGTTTGTTTAACCTATATGCTGAGCACATCATGAGAAATGCCAGGCTGGATGAGTTACAAGCTGGAATCAAGATAGGCGGGAGAAACATCAACATCATCAGATATGCAGATAATATCACTCTAATGGCAGAAAGCAAAGAGGAACTAAAGAGCCTCTTGATGAGGGTAAAGGAAGAGAGTGAAAGAGCTGGCTTAAAACTAAATATTATGAAGAAGGGCATGGCAACCCACTCCAGTATTCTTGCCTGGAGAATCCTACAGACAGAGAAGCCTGGGAGGCTACTGTCCATGGGGTCACAAAGAGTCAGACATGACTAAAGCAACTTAGTATACACCTATCTTTCATAGCTCGATCAAAAAAATAAATATTAAAAGTTAAAAAATAAATTTAAAATATTTTAAAAACTAAGATCATGGCATGAAGCCCCATTACTTCATGGCAAAAAAAGGGTGAAAGGTGAAAGTAGTGACAGATTTCCTCTCTGTGGGCTCTAAAATAACTGCAGATGGAACTGCAGTCATGAAATCAGAAGACGTTTGCTTCTTGGCAGGAAAGCTATGACAAACCTAAACAGTGTGTTGAAAAGCAGACATTACTCTGCTGACAAGGTCCATATAGTCAAGGCTACACTCTTCCCAGTGGTCACATATGGTTATGAGAGCTGGACCGTAAAGAAGGCAGAGTGCTGAAGAATTGATGCCTTCAAACTGTGGTGCTGGAGAAGACTCCTGAGAGTCCTTTGGACAGCAAGGAGATCAAACCAGTTCATCTTAAGGGAAATCAACCCTGAATATTCACTGTAAGGACTAATGCTGAAGCTGAAGTTTCAGTATTTTGGTCATTTGATGTGAACAGCTAACTCCCTGGAAAAGTCACTGATGCTGGGAAAGATTGAGGGCAGAAGGAGAAGAAGGCATCAGAAGATGAGATGGCTGGATGGCATCACTGATGCAATGGACATGAACTTGGGCAAACTTCAGGAGATGATGAGGGACAGGGAGGCCTGGCATGCTGCAGTCCACGGGGTTGCAAAGAGTCAGACATGACTGGGCGACTGAACAACCACCATAGAGGTCACCTGGAAAATACTGGTTCAAAAAGTAACACAGATCTTCAAAATGTTGGCATATTTCATTAAATAATATTTTAAAAATCACGTTCATTAAAATCTCATCTTATGTCATTAAAAAGTCTTCTAATATTGGGAAGCTATAAAGTTCACACAGGTGGATACAAGTTTACAAAAATTCTAAATTTTGTTTGAAAGCTCAAATTTAAGATGGGTAACAAGTAGTATCAGTTGTTTTCCTTGAAGGAATAAACTTACTTCATTTATTTAGGAAAAATATATATGCCTAATACCCAAATATGAAAGAAAACTCATAGTTCATCTATCAGTAATTCTTGTAAGTAAAATGCTGAAAGTGAAAAAACTTAGTAACCAGTTTGCAATGCTTCAGGCGATTTTCCTTAAGGTGATCATCACAATTCAGTTTGCAGATGTGCTTCAAGTGTACTTCCCTTTTTATCACACAATATTAAGACATACATTTAGTAAAATTTATAACATTTACTGTTCAAAGGTATTTTTTAAAGAGAAACTGGCTTTTTAAAAAAACTACAGGTACATGATAAAGAACACCATGTCTACTGGTAGTTTGCCTCATACTCAGGCAGAAACATTTATTTTCTGCTGCTCTGACACCATCACTAAAGATGTCAACACAGGAAAAGTAAATTTAACAACTTAGTACTATTATAACTTTTTTTCCCACTTTGCAGATCCTTCAAAAAGCTGAAAAATGTTTTATACTGTTGGCCACCACCTTGAGCAATACATTCCCCTAGATTTACTCTCACTCTATTATGACTTATTGCCCATTCCCAACAGTACTACTGATGTCTGCTGCTGCTGCTGCTGCTGCTGCTGCTGCTGCTAAGTCACTTCAGTCGTGTCCGACTCTGTGCGACCCCATAGACGGCAGCCCACCAGGCTCCCTCGTCCTTGGGACTCTCCAGGCAAGAACACTGGAGTGGGTTGCCATTTCCTTCTCCAATACATGAAAGTAAAAAGTGAAAGTGAAGTCGCTCAGTCATGCCCGACTTTGAAAGAGAATCCTAAATATATAACATATATTTTTACCTAACAAAATAGAAAATGTAACTATAACAACCTTTTCTGGATGCCCCCTACATTAAACTACCTCAGACAACTCTGTTTCATATGTTTGTCTCCTAACTTGCAGTCAGACTTATGAGCTGCCATTTGTAATGATGATTTTTGTATCATGCTATCAACCCTCTTCTAAATCTGCCATGAACTTAGAAACCAGATTTATTAGAATTATGTATTAAAGGCTCCAAGTAAGGGATACATTGAAATGTATTCAGTACATTGGACATAGCTGATTTTCTTTCAGCTGTCCAAAATCCTTTTTATTCTACATCTCTGTTATGTGCAAGACAAGTTAACTAGCTAAACAGATGAATTCCAGACATTAAGATACTGTACTTGTGTTTAAAATGAAGGTTTGTCTAGATAACTCGGAATCCACACAAAAAGAGGTTTGACAAATCAACAACTGAAGACCAGTGTTTTAAATAAACTTTTAAGATAATTGTAGATTCACATAAAGAAACAGTAAAAGATAACCCTTTTATTATTTATCCACATTCTTCCAATCCATCAGTATCCACCAGGATATGAATAGTCAAGATGCTGAACATTTCCATTAACACAAAGAATACTTCATGTGATCTTTTATAACCATATCCACCACTTTCCTTTATCCAACCTTACCCCTAAAACTTAAAAATCACTACTCTACTCCCCATTTCCATAATTCTGTCATTTCAGAATATTATACCAGTGGTAGCATACTTTTGAAACTGGATTTTTTTTTCCCCCCCACTCAGCATAATTCTTTGGGGATTTATCCAGAGAACTGTGTATTACCAATTTCATTCTTTCTTATTCCTGAGTGGAATTATGTGTGTCAAGAGTTTGGCTAAGCTATTCCAGAGGGTTAATGCCCTGGCATCCATTTTGTTTGGTCAAGAGGCCTGAAGGTGCCTTGAACTGACATTAGCCTCTCGTGCAAGCACATGCCCTAAATAAGTGTGTGGAGTCACAAGCAAATTTAAGTCCTGATACAACTGCTCCAACGGTCACTGTAATAAACAGTCCCCTCTGCTTCCCAGGGTTTTGCCCTTGTATATCCCTAAAATTAGACTCTTGTTCTTTTTGGTTTGTATTGATCAGTCCAGCCTTAACCCAGAAACCCCAAAAGCACTCTACCTATAGACGCTAATAAGGCAAGTACCTCAGGTCCTGCTCCGCTCTCTCTGCCTACACCCTGCCTTAACCTTGACCTCTCCCCTTGTGGCCCCTCAAGATATGCTGTGTACTTCCCTCCAGGATTTGAGAGTGATAAACTTCTCTTTCATTTTCCCTCGTGGTCTCTTGTTGAACCTTGGCTCATCATCCAACAACACCCTAAGGGGCTCCACTTAACAAATGTTAATTTAACAAAGTCACAAGCATGTGTAATGAATGTACCACAATATATTTGGCTATACAACCAGTTAAAGACATTTGGGCATTTCTATATTGTTACTATTGAGAATAAAGATGCTATGAATATTCGTGTACAGGCTTTTATGTGAACGTAGATTTTCGTTTCTCTGGGGTTTAACTTTTTCTTTACACTCGAGTATAAATGCTGAATCATATGGTACCTTCATGCTTGCTTTAATAAGAAAGTATAAAACTTTTCCAGAATGGCTATACCATTTTACATTCCCATCAGCAATGTACGAGTAATCCAGATTCTCTGTATCCTAATCAGTACTTGGTGTTAGAACTATTTTTCATTTTAATCATTCCAATAGGTAAATAGTTATATTTTTTGTGGTTTTATTTCAAACACAGCTAATGAGTGAACTTCTTTTCTTTTTTCTGATTTATCTGCATATCCTCTTTTGTGAAGTGCCCCTTCATGTCTTTTGTCCACATTCTAATTGGATTGGTTGCTTGGCTTTTTACTATTTGACTCCCAGCTTATGTTCTGAATACTAGCAATTTATGAGATATGCAGTTTACAAATAACTTCTGCCACTTTTTAGCTGCTTTTTACATCCTCTTAAGAGTGTCTTTGGCAGAGTAAGAGTTCTTAATTTTATTAAGTTTACTTCATCAATTTTTCCCTTTACAGGTCATGTTTTTGATATCAACTATATGAACTCCTTGCCTAGTCAAATATTCTAGACTTTTTCCTATGTTTTCTTCTAGAAGGTTTATAGTTTTAAGTTCTGTGTTTTACCCTAAGTCTGTAATTTGTTTTTAGTTCATTTTTATATGATGTGTGAAACTTGGGTCAAAGTTTATTTTTTGCCTATGGATATCCAGTCTTCCCTAGTGGCTCAGATGGTAAACAGTCTGCCTGCAATGCGGGAGACTCAGGTTCGATCCCTGGGTCAGGAAGGTCCACTGAAGAGGGGAATGGCAATCCACTCCAGTATTCTTGCCTGGAAAATCCCATGGACAGAGGAGCCTGGCAGGCCCCAATCCATGGGGTCACAAAGAGTTGGACACGGCTGAGCAACTGACATACTCACATCCAGTTGCTCAAGCACCATTGCTAAAAAGGCTCTCTTTTCATAGTGAACTATTTTTCCATTCAGTCAAAAATTAGTTGGGCATAATTAATTGTGTTTGTCTCAGTTCTCTTCTGTATTGATCTATGTGTCTATCCCTCTACCAATATAAAACTCTCTTGATTACTGCTAGGTATTAATAATAGTTTGATGGACATGAACTTGGGCAAACTCCAGGAGATGGTGAGGGACAGGGAGGCCTACATGCTGCACTCCACAGTGTCACAAATAGTCAGAAATGACTGGGTGACTGAACAAAAACAATTAATAACAGAATGATTCCATCAATTTATTCTTGTTCCAAATTGTACTAGCTATTCTAGGGCCTAAGTCTTTCATTATACATTTTAGAATAAGCTTGACTATACCTATAATAGAAAAACATACTAGGTTTTAAACAGGGATCGCATTAAACCTATATTACTCTGGAGACAGCTGACTTCTTTACTAAACATGAACATGAACATGGTAGATATCTTCAGTTTTTTTAGGTTTTCCTTAGTTTATTATATCACCATTTAGTGATTTCTGGAATACAGATCCTGTATGTGTTTAGTTAAGATGAACAAAGCTAGTGGAGGTGATGGGATTCCAACTGAGCTATTTAAAATCCTAAAAGATGATTCTGTTAAAGAGCTGCACTCAATATGCCAGCAAATTTGGAAAACTCAGCAAAGGCCACAGGACTGGAAAAGGTCAGTTTTCACTCCAACCCCAAAAAGGGCAATACCAAAGAATGGTCAAACTACCGTACAATTGCACTCATTTCACATGCTAGTAAGGTAATGCTCAAAATCCTTCAAGCTAGGCTTCAACAGTGTATAAACCAAGAACTTCCAGCTGTACAAGTTGGATTTAGAAATGGCAGAGGAACCAGAGATCAAATTGCCAAAATCTGCATAATATAAGAGAATTCCAGAAAAAACATCTATTTCTGCTTCACTGACTATGCTAAAGCCTTTGACTGTGTGGATCACAACAAACTGTAAAAAATTCTTAAAGAGCTTGGAATACCAAACCACCTTACCTGCCACCTGAGAAATCTGTATGCAGGTCAAGAAGCAACAATTAGACATGGAACATGTTCCAGACATGGAACAATGGACTGGTCAAAATTGAGAAAGGAGTACATCAAGTATATCAAGGCTGTTTATTGTCACCCTGTGAGATGGACCATAAAGAAGGCTGAGCACCGAAGAATTGGTGCTTTCGAATTGTGGTGCTTGAGAGGACTCTTGAGAGTCTCTTGGACTGCAAAGAGATAAAACTAGTCATTCCTAAAAGAAATCAATTCATTGGAAGGACTGATGCTGAAGCTCCAATACTTTGATCACCTGATGCAAAGAGCCAATTATTGGAAAAGACCTTGATGCTGGGAAAGACTGAGGACAGGAGGAGAAGGGGACAACAGAGGATGAGATGACTGGGTGGATCGACTCAATGGACATGAGTTTGAGCAAACTCTGGGAGATAGTGAAGGACAGGGAAGCCTGGCATGATGCAGTTCATGGGGTCACAAAAAGCTGGACAGAACTTAGCAACTGAATAACAACAAATATCTAAGTATTTTATTTCCTTAGAGTAGTTGCAAATTATATTCTACTTCTAAATTTCACTTTCCACACATTCACTGATAGCATACAGAAATGAGATTAATTTTCTGTATTGATCTTGTAGCCTGTGAAATTGCTCAAATTACTACATCTAGGAATTTCTTGGGTTTCTGTAGATTCCTTGAGATTTTCTACACAGACATATGTTATCTGCAAATAGGAACAAATTTCTTTCTTTCTTACTAGGATATATTTTCTTGCTTTACTACAGTGACTTGAATTTATGGTACTTTGTTGAATAAAAGAGGGGAGAAAAGACATCTTTTTCCATTTTCATGACTTTAAAGGTAAGTGTTCAGTCTTTCATCATTTTTTATGACAGTGACTATGGGATTTCTTTAGCTGCTATTCATCAAGTCAAGGGAGTCAGCCTATATTCCTCATTTTCCAAGAATTATCATGAATGGGAATTTGATTTTGCCCTATGACTTTCTGTCATCAATATAATCATATGATTGTTCTTCTTTAGCCTATTTATAAAGTGTATTATATTGATTGATTTTCAAATGCTAAATTACCCTTGCATATACTTGGGAAAATTTCACTCGGTTATCATGTATATATTTTTTTCATATCCTATCAGATTTAATCTGCTAATGTTTTGTGTATTTTGGATTTAAGATGATGAAAGATACTAATCTGTAGTTCTGTGGGGGTATTGTACTAATTTTGAATGTTTTTGTACCCTAATTTCATATCACGGTAACACTAGTATCAAAATGAGTTCTATATTTTAAAGAAATTGTGTAAAATTGGTTTTAATTATTTCTTAAATAATGTGCAGCATGTAACAGTGAAGTCATCTGGGTCTTGAGATATCTATTTTATAATCTTTCAAATTACACTTTCAATTCCTTTAATTGCTGTGGGACTATTCAAAGTTT